>RJWM01052685.1:0-10038 GCA_004363535.1 Dasyprocta punctata | reverse complement strand
AGGTCAGAGGTATTTAGGGACTAAAGCAATGGGTCTGGGAACAGACTGGATGTGGGGAGGGAGGGAAAGGGCCTGTGACCAGGCTGGAGGACAGGCTGGGGGGGAGAGTGCCTGAGTGTGTGTGTGTGCGTCTGTGCAGAGATCCGAGTCCAGACCTGAGCGTGTCAGGTTTGGGCTGTATCTTTTCAGCAACCCAAGAGTTAGGAAGCGGGGAGCTCTTCCTCAAGGGGAAGGGAAACAGGGATGGAGGAAGTAGGGAGGAAGGAAGGGAAAATGGATTTCAAAAAGAGAATCAAAGAGCAAAAGGAAATAGAACTTTTGCAAAAGGACAAGAGTTGGAGAGAGCAGGGAGAGATGGGAGGGGAAGGGAGCAAAGGAGGAATCAGAATGTATGTACATGTACCAGCTCCGTGTGATACATGGATTCACTATGTACTGCACGCACATACTAATAATAATAATAAAACGACAGCAGGGCTCAGCATGGCAAGCACCATGCACAAGTCAAATGGATTCTGGACCATCGAAGTTCACTTGGTCTCAGTGTACACTGCGCATTGAAGCACTGAATCTTTCACAGCTAGATGAGTAGCCAGGTAGAGGTTTTGACTGCACAAATCATAAAAAGCTACCACTGCAGTCAGCTGGCAGGCATTGTAGCAAATTCTCTATGAACTGCATTGCTGCCACTGATGAAAAGTGCAAGTCATACTTTACTCCCATTTCACTCATGCAGACACCGAGACTCAGACGCCAAATAACCTGCTGAAGGTGACCCCACCGCCAAAGGCAAAGATGCATTCTGTGTTTAACTCCCAAACTCAGCAGCTCTGCAACACTGCCTTCCTCTGCCCACCGCTGGAAATTTTAGTATCAAAGTATTTTTGAAAAGAAAACGTCATTTTCTAAATGAGCACACACGAACACTTCGCATGCTTGTGCAGGAAGTACATGTTTGTACCATGACCTTTATGCAAACCGCCTCACTCTGAGTTCTCTCTTCAGCTTCATCCTGCCCATTTACATAGTTACTTTGTTGCATACCAGCTTAGTAACCTCCTTTATCTTCTCAACATTATGTGGCGAGCATTTTTAATTATTTCTATGATCTTCAGATTCGCCTTTTAATAACCATGTAATATCTCAGCGAGTGAATATGTGATGGTTAAGTAAATTTCCTTAGTGATTCCCCCCTTTCTGGAAGGTATTTCCAGTTTTTCATACTACGGTGATATCTGGGCTCATTCCATGATTCTGCGGAAGTCGGTCACAGACGTATCTCTCACCCAATGCAGAGTTCGTGAATAGAAGAAAATTTTGCCAAATACGTTTGTTTGTGAACCGAACTGATTGTGAACAGAAGCGCTGGTGCATCAAGGTATTACCATACAAGTCCGTGGGCTGGGGACTTCCAGGCAGGTCAGGAACTTTTCCTTTTTGCTGAGTTACTTCCTCATTTTCTACATCAATGAGGAGACAGGCAGGGCTGTCAGGTATGCAGCAACTCATAGTTCTGGACACATCCTGCCAAACGGCCCTACAAAAGTGTTTTATTAACTTGCCCTGATCAGCAGTCTATCAGTGGGCCGTTAGCATAACACCCAGCCCACACTGACCACTCTGTCTCACTGTATAATAAGAGTTAAAATGAAAAGGCTGTTTTCTTTGGATAGCCAGTGAGGCCGAACGTTTTCCGAGTGTTTAATTTCTCCTGTGCTTTTGCAGCTCATACCTTTCACCCCTCTGACTTAGGAGCCTCGGCTGGTGTGAACCGGGCCTGGGGCCGGGGTCCATGGAGGGCGAGTCTGTGGAATTGAAACTGCTGCCTTTGCGGCCAGGCTGTAGACCTGGGAAGGTGTTTTGAGCACCAGGGCAGTGAAGCCGTAGACTGAGGGCCCTTAACGGGGCTGTCAGGGAAGGAGCTGTGGCTGAGATTTACTCAGCTCATTCCAGGCTGTACATTCATTTCTTAGCCCAGTTTTACCATGTGCTGTAAATAACAGCTGTGTAAACCTGTCACCCGGACACGGGAACCAACTGATACCAGGCTTTTAAAAAGACCCACAGCCTTGTGCAGTTGCTTGATTCTTACATGTGCTGAGCCCCAAGTCACTCCATGTGCACACACGTGCACTCACACAGGTGCGTGCACACACCACGGTGGTTTAAGAGGCAAAGAAACTCACTGGGTCCTTCCAGCCAATTACAGGGCATAAAGATGTGGGCAGATAAATAATGCTAGGGAAAAAAATAACATTTTTCTTAAACATTACTTCAGATCTAACGAGGATTTTAACTGGGTGGTGCACGGGAAATAAGAGACTCCGAGAAGTATGCGCTACAGCATTTGACACTTTCCCACGGCTGCCATCCTCTTGTGTGAGGAGATCGAGCACTTAGTCATGTGAGAGTCGAGACTCCCGCCACGTGTAGGAAGACACCAACAGACGCCTTCTCATGCAATTAGCAAGGGGTCTTTATTGTCCAAGCATGCGTGGGGCTCACTGAACACGCAGGAACAGAGAGCCCCGAGTTGAGCCTGAGCAGGGCTTATAAGCTATAGAACAAAGGGAGGAGGGGTCCTTGCAAGTGTGGTCACAGAAGCAGATGGCACTGGTTAGTTTAAATGGCCTTTTACATTTATTGGAGGAGACGACCATGGGGAGGTCTAAAGTTGGGCGGTGGAGGGCGCTTTCTAATATGGGCAGCAGATGCCCAGGAAACGTACATTCTGTAAATTCCTTAGTCATGAGAAGGGGCAGTTTTTATCTCGTAACCCAGTTTTCCGGTCAGCTCTGTCCTTGGGCAACTTTAAATTATAACAGCTAAATTCCCGGAATGTTGGGAGGATGTGGGTAGCACAGAGCATGTACTTTTAGCGAGGGAAAATTCCTCTTACAATCAGAGGAAAGCAGAGAAGACCAGGCAGCCACAATCGAAACACAGGGGAAACCCAGCAGGCGCCCAGTGACTCAAGCCCACAGTCGGGGTCTCAAAGGCAGCGTCGGTCCCAGCCAACCCCCAGTGGTTCTTGGTGAACCAGGGAGCTGGATGCTCATACGGCAGCGCCTGCTGCACAGGGTGGGACCTAGCAGCAACTCTCAGGGTGGGACCACACCACGTGGAGCCCTCCTGGGAGCCAGGCAGAGGAGCTTCAGCCTGGAGCACCAGCTGGGGTCAGAATGATGCTGGTCCAGAGCTCTCTATGACATCCGAGCCTGGAGTATTTCACGTCCTGTGCTGCTGAGGACTTCCCCAGGCACTGTCGGGCTAGTCTTCACTCAGTGCATACTCTGCAGGGCTACTCTGTGCTGACACTGTGCTTGGGAACCAGGATGCATCAGTAAATAAGGCACAAGAATTAATGCATCACTAAATAAGACACAAGAAAGGAGAAACATTTTTTAAAAGTCAAATACAAATGAGACAAACCATGAGAGGACTGCAGGGTACTGTGGAATAGTGATTGGCTTTGGGACCTGCCCGTGGTTGAGGAAGCACACCTCTGGGAGTGTCTGGGTGAGTCCTGGAGGTGTGACTTGGGTGCTCTATCTGCTCCTGTCTTGGTTACTTTTTACTTGTTGCTGAGACAAAACACCTGACACCCAAAATTAGGGAAGGAAAGGTTTATTTAGCTTACAGTTTTTGGAGGTTTCAGTCCACAATCAGCTGGCTCCAAGGCGGGGTGGCCTGGCAAAGGGACAACACTGCAAGGCAGCAGCCAAGCAAAAGCAGCCAGAGTAAAAGGTGGGAAGAGCAAGCCTTTCTCCTCCCTTATGTTGTACACAGGATCCCCCTCCCAGGGTGGGTGTAGCATTCACAAATCTCCTTGCCTTCCTTTGCACAAGATGACGATGTTTACAAAGTAAGACCCCTGGCTCCCTGCTGAGTCTCTCAGCTAAACTTCTGACCTTCTCAAATTGACACAATGACCAGGTAACTGCTTGTGCTCTACACCCCAGGATATAGAGCTGCTGAGTTACTTATTTAAGCTTCTAGACTTCTCAAGTTGACACAATGTATAAACCATAGCAGCTCCCCAGGCTGTTTCCTGGCTAGCACTGTTTCCCTGTCCTGTTCCCTGTCCCCTGTGAGCTGAAAACCTCTGCTCCTCCCTACTCTTCTACCATGAGATCTCTGCTTGGAGCCAGCTGATCATGGACTGAATCACCTTACTCTGTGAGCCAAATTAAACCTCTCCTCCTTAAGTTGTGGGTGTTTGGTATTGTGTCCCAGCAATGAGGATGCTAACTAAAACAGACTTTGGCACCAAAGAAGTGGGATCATTGTGCGACTGACTATACCTGACCATGTGGTTCAGAAGTCTTTGGAACCAGTTTGTGGGAAAAATTTGGGCACATGGGCCAGAGAAATCCTAGAATTCTATAAATAGAGCTTGATGGGTAAATTTGGCGGCAGCTGAGAAGACCAGAATACTGAAAGGAATGTGAAACAATGAAGGCCAAGTTTAGGGGGTTTCAGTTAGGAACAAGGACTCCACTGGCAGTTAGAATAGAGGGTGTGTGTATTACCCTGTGGTAGAAATTTTGTCTGCATTTTGCCCACATCTTTAGGACTTTTAGGGTGAGGGACTAATTTATCTAATAGCAGAAATTTCAAGGCTGCCTAAAATTCAGGTTGTGGCATAGTACTCCTGGCTACTTTTAACTGGATTCATGGTGAGAATTAAGAGCAAAAAGCAGAGCAGAAAAATTTAAATTTGGATCCAAAGGAACTATGTGTAAAATAGGTGGAAAAGAGCTGTGGTTGCTGAAGAGAATATCACTAAAAAGAAGCTGAATACTGTGCCTCAGGACATAAAGAAGGATGTTTTGAGGGCACCTCAGGAAGTGGCCAGACCCTACCTGTTACAAGCTCAAGGGCATGAAGTGTAAATTCTTTTAAAAGACTTTGTCTTGAGAAGAGAGTCCCAGAGTGCGATGCTCATTCAGAGGCTACTAGGGAAGTGTTTCCCCAAGTTCAGCCATTCAGGCACTAGGTGGCCACCCTGCCTATTGTCCAAGAGGGGCCTGGCTACTGGTCAAGCCGACATCAGGCTCTGGCATAATCCACATGGGGCTGGTTTTTCAGCCATGAAGAATGGAAGAAATATGGGGTCAGGAAGATTTCTATCCAGATTTTTAAAGGCCTAAGAAGTCATGCAAAGAGCTCTAGAAGATAGTGTGTGATACTTTGAAGCCAAAGGTGCAGTGGAGACTCCAGGAAGTCAGAGATGACAGGAGCATGGATTGCCTGCTGAGGAAAGCCGCAGATCTTAAGCAGAACCAACCCAGGAAAGGCCAGTTGGGCTGAACCCAGAGGAGCCCCCCAAACATTTACCTTGCTACCATGAGTCCCAGATGCCAGATATGGAGCTACAGGATTCAATGCTTGCTCTGCTGAGTTTCAATCTTACTTCGGTCCTATTCTTTTCTATCCTTCTATTCCTCCTTTTGGAACAGGAATGTTTACCCTGTGCCACTGTACCTTGAGAATATGTGACTTGTTTTTTAATTTTACAAAGTTTTATAGCTAAGAATTTGACTTGAGTCTCAGGAGAGATTTTTACTTGGACTTTCGAAAAATGCTGTCACTGTTGAGACTTTGGGGAAGGGACTGTTGTGTTTCTTGTACACAGATGGCTATGTTAGGCAGAATTATAAACTTGTTGTTTTCTTCTCTTAGAAAATAAGTAGGGTTGTGGTGTGGCAGTTTGAGTGCAGTGTCACCTTGATTGGCTTTGGGATCCCCAGGGGGTTGGTGAAGTGCTCTTCTGGGTGTATCTGGATGTATCACAGTTGTATGGGTCTGAGTACTGTACCTGGTCCCTGGCCCATTTCCTGGCTGGCACAGTTCTCCAATTCTGTCCTTTTCCTGCCGTAAATTAAGCATCTTTGTTCCTCCAGGCCCTTCTACCATGATGTTTCTGCCTTAGAACCAGTTGACCATGAACTGAATTCTCTTAAAATATGGGCCAAATTAAACTTCTGTTGTGTTAAATTGTGGATGTTGGGTATCATGTCCAGCAATGGGAGAGCTGGCTGATACATATGGGAAATGCTAGAGAAAAGCCTGATTTTCTCTTGAAACAACTGAGACTCAGAGAATTCTCCAGATGAGTGTGAGGTTCACATAGCTCACACCTGGCAGAGCTGCCATCAGATATGCCTTCTATATCCCACCAGGCATTGGTTTTATCCTGGGTAGAGTGGAAAGAATTTTAGTCACCTCATAGGCTTATGGTGGTATTAAATTAGAAAATGCCTATGAAGGTACTTCAGAAAATTGAAAGAATTCCATAAATGCTATTTATGGTTATGATTACTGTTGTTACCAAGCTATAACATGCTAGGCCATAGGTTTGGAAGGTTGAAATGAAATAGAGGGTGAGGCATCAAAATGTAGATGCCACATAAGGTTCCTCTGATTTGCTCCCTATAAAAACACATTAATCAATAAACACATTGAGAGCATTCTTAATGCTTGGCACCATGAGGTTCTAGGGAGACAGCAACAGGAATCATAGCCCTATTCATTAATATAAATCATCAATCCTGTGCTCTGAGTCAATCAACAACCCGCCAATTGCACATTCCTGAGTGATAAGGAAGCTCTTACACGCTACTGGCAAGGAGTATGGAAAACTGGAGGAAGGGAGGCTGGGGGGATGACCTGCCCTGGGAAATGGAGACAAGAGTCAGAATTCAGAAAGCTGAGGTCGGATGGAACTGTCTCTCCTGATGGAGAAAAGAAATGACTGCAGGGCTTTTATTTATACAATCAGCAAGGGGCTGATAACCTGCTCCTATGGCTCACCTCAGGCGCTCCATGTTCTTGGGGCTGGCCTTGCTCTAGCCCCAAATGTGTGATTGATCTCCAGCTCAGTTGCTCCCCACATCTCCTCTTTTCTGTTTTGTAGTTGCAAGTGATGGGTGGTCAGTTGGAGTTGGAAGAGCTGTGTTTGGAGGACTCTGCAGAAGACCTTCTTTTTTTGTGGAAGGCTTCCTTCTCCACTCTTCCCCAGGCATCCCTGGCCAAGCTTTTTCCTATGAAGCCCTTTTCCTTTCTGAACCCTTTCCATTCTGAGTGAACTTACTCATTTAGGCTAAAAATTCTCAATCCAAGGATTTAAGTTCCCTGCATCTAGCAATATAATCCTATGCAACCAATTAATCCAAAACATGAGTCAGTCACCAATTTAGCTGGAAATTGTTAGAAGGTGTCAGTGATTTGAGCCTCTTTTACAGCTAGCATATTACTATGGCATTGTTTTATACATCTTGTGGTTATACTGTTCTGCTGGTTGTTCAAACCCAAGTTAAAGTGAGACCTATATTAATTAAACTTAATTTCTTGCTATCAAAGTCAATTAAGCCTCCTTGGGATTTACCTTGGAACCATGTGTAGCACCTCTCAGTTTTCCTGTCAGTGTCAGCTGGCTGAATGAGTCATGGCCATTGCTTGATCAAATTGCTTTCTGTGAAAGCTTGAGAGATTTTTTTCCTCCTGGCAGCTCTCCTTAGGCACACTATACACCATTGACCTCCTTCCTCTGTGGTCAAACGATCTCCTTAGTCAGGAGGTTGTATAACTCACCAGAGTTATAGGATGTTGCTGTAAATTTTCCTTTATGTCCTTGGTCTTCACTGACCTCAGAGACTGGGGCCAAAATATTGGCTGTCCCTCTAGCCCATCTATTTTTCTAAATTTTGGTCTCCAAACCTCAGTTGTTGAACACCAAGAAGAGAAGGTTAATGACATTAAATTGTAATGGGAGCAGTGAGCTTAATATTATAATTTTGTTTAAATATCAAGCACCTTGAAATACAAAGTAGAACCACTATTTCCTACCAACCATAGATGTTCTAGTAATTGAATTCCTGTAGAATGTTAACAGACAACAGTTATACAGTTTTATACAGAAAATTTGAGATCAAAAGCCATCCATAATGCTTTTGCATGACAATCATGATGACATTTTTATAACACACTTAAATTTCCATTTTGACATCAGATAGCCTTTTTAGTCAATCATCTTTGTCTAGTACATAAAAAGTTCTCATCCAATTTGTTGTCCTCTAATGGGATGTCACTGAGGTGTGTGACATTGCTTAATGTCTAAACATCTCTAAATGTAATGGTACGTACATAGCATACATATTACATAAGCTTTTTGTTAAAAATATTATTATTGACTGGTGAACTCGTGTTGACTTGGCATGAACTGCCTATCACAAGCAGCTGGAACACAAAAGAAAGGCAGAGGGCTGCATCTGAAAGAAAAGTCTACCACCATAAACAACTCCTGTTTGACATTTTGGAAGATCTTTACATCTGAAGGCATGAATACATTTAATACACCACAAGATTAATAATTATCTATTGTCATAGCCATATGAAAACTTTGTTTCTTAATTTACTTTTTGTGCCAGAGTATCTTTAAATCAGAAAACCTTATTGTCTTATTTCTAGAAAACTTAACCTTTTGACAATGACCAATGTAAACATATCACAATATTTTGAGCAATATTTATTAGAGCATCTCCCATAAGGCTATGGAGATCATTGGGGAATCCCATTAATGAACAAGGACTGGATAATTGTTTCCAGGCAGCTACTTCCTTATTCATCAGCTGGAGTCCTATCCAATAGTTCCTCCCTACCCTAAGGGCTTTTTGTTTAATTATCTTAATAATTTTTTGGTGACTTATGAGAACCTGAACACAACTCTCAACACATTATTTTTGAACAATAAGAGACTCAAATCATAGTATGTAGACAATAATATGCATTACGCTTATACAACCAATTTAACATCATCTTCACCAGCTGGCAGCCATGGTGAAAGCGTGTTTTTTAAATCTATAAGCCAAATTAAATTATAAACAAATACTTTAAAAATCCAAAAATGTAAAAAGAAAAAAAATGTTGAGCTCAAATAAAAACAGTTGTTTACAGATTGAACAAGCAGACAAACAAGCAGATATACAGATGATCTGCTTACAAATCAGAGTGCACTCAAATATATTTCTGGTCAAATTATAATAACTCTTTTATAACTTTAGAAGTTTGTAACTATGAACAGACTAGTCAAAATTTTTGTTGGTCAATTAGCAGAGATCTCTTACAAGAGAAATTTATAAGGAACCAAAACCTTTTATCTATAATATATATATATATATATATATATATATATATATATATCTGTATTTTACTTTGCCTTAAGAATACTGTCAACTTTTGTGTCCAATTCTTTCACATAGCCTTCAGCTCAGTTATCTCCAGACACTTTAACACCTACTCAGGACTTCTTTTCTTCTAACAGTGTTCTCTAATATTTGGGGTTAATATTACAGAGACTTAATAATTTGGGTTAATATTATCACTTATGTAGACTCCCTTTGCTAGTATCTTTGATTTGTCTTTTGCTGGAGCTGCACCCCAACCCTTTGCTCCTGGGTTGCTATGACTATGCCTAAACAGTTTTTTGCCAGCTGCAAATGCTGTGGCCGTTTACTGTAAGAGTGGGTGCATGCCCAAGAAAGGTTTGGTACCAGTGTTCTGACTGAGACTCAGAAAAGGCGCCCTGTGGCTGTCCATTGGCTCCAGGACAAAAGTGCAGTTGCCACTGGATGCCCTGAGCCAGGGTACACAGCCTGTATTCCCCACTGTATCTGACACAACACAAAGCAGTCATTTGGGTTCCTCCCAGCTCCCTCGTGTCAGCCAAGCTACAGGTTCAGCAGAGCTCTTTGGTTCTTGCCTTCAGCTGCTGGCTTGTGCCCATTGGCCTTATTACTGCCCCTTCCTGGGGGTCTGTGAGAAGTGGTGAGAGGATCAGAAAGCAGAGGTTTCTCCCTGTTAAGTAACCCTTTAAAAGTCTGCAGGGCTCCAGATAGATTTGTGCTGGTTTGCTTTTTCCCTGCCCTTGCTCTAAGATGCTTTCCCATGTTCTCCCAAGTATGTAAATTTACAGTTCCTTCTTTTTAAAACCAAGGACAGCTCTCTTGAACAAACTCAAGAAATTTAGTAATCTGT
>RJWM01052684.1:0-10039 GCA_004363535.1 Dasyprocta punctata | reverse complement strand
TATTTTTTTTTTTTTTTGGTTCCAGGACTTTTAAAGGAGACAGAGAGAGAGCAAGGAAACGGTGATGATAATTTAGAGAAAGCTTGCAGAGTATACTGAAGATTCTTGGCTTCTCTGGTTCCATCAGACCTGTGCCACTTTTTACTGAACAAATTTCTCATAGAATCAGACTTAAATTTCCAGAGAACTCTTCTGGTATTATCTATAGTTGAAAGGATGCAGATCAAACAGGAGGAAGAAAGGCAAAACACCAATGATAAAACAAATAAATGTTATTAATTTATAAACAATAAATAACCAATAATATGAATAATAAATACTAGTAATACCAATAATAAAATAATAAAAGTGAAAGGACAAGAGAAAGTGAAGAATGGAAGGGCAGCTGCTCAACTTTTCTTCCCCTAATCCTATTTCATGGTAGCACACTATCATCTCAGGCAAGGCAGTTTTATGTATTTCTATTTAACATTATTTCCATTACAGGAAGAAGTTTGGAGAGGCTGAGTAAGTTGCCCCCTTTACTTGCTCATTAAGAGCATGATGGTTTCAACCTGAATCTGTGGTCTCCATGATGACCTCCTCTCTCTCTGCTGAAATATTGTGGATTGAAGGAGATGAAGAGAGATGAGTGGAGAGGTGTAACTAGGGAGGAGATCATTCAAGGTTTTGTGGACCTTGGAAGAGTTTGGATTTCATTCTAAGTACAACTGAGAAGATACCAAAGGTTGCATACACTTACTCAATTAACATATAGTAGGCATGAATTTCTCAGTCACTGGTTTGGGGAAGTAAAAATAGAATTTATTTCTTACACTAGTTTAATTTCTGACTGTTAGCCTCAAGCTTGCCCAGAAGCAGACAATCAAAGCTATCGAACAAGTTTCTCTCAGGTCAATACAGGCAGGCCTGCAGTTTTTGAAATGAATTTTACAAACATATGTCAGTTTAAAAACAAACAAACAACAACACCTCGACGAAGTTTTATTGACTTGTATTAAAATTTTTAATTTACTAGAGAATTTATTTTGTTGCAGAATATTGGCTATATTGGCTTTTTGATTTGTCTTACACAATTCTGTTGCATATTGCTGTACAATGTGCTTTGCCTTCTGTCATGGATGCTAAATTTATTTTCACTGCAGCTATTGGTTTTTACATGTTTATTTTATCTCTAGGCATTTTATTACCTATGCAAGATTTTCCAGTTAGTTCTTTTCATTTTTTTAGTCAAATGTCAAACACTCTAAATAATAATCTTATATCTCCTTTGTAGTTGCTAAATATTTCACTTCTTGTTTATGCTATTGATCAACTCTCAAAACAAGGCTTTAAAAAGGCTTTAAAAATAGTGGCAATAATTCAAATCTTCATCTAATTTTATTATTTTATTCTTATCTTCTCATCAAGTATTAAACACTTTCTTGCGTGTTATGTGTTCTTTCTATTTCTGGTTCAAACTTTTGTATATAATGCATTGATATTCATCAAATAACTAATGAAGTGCATAATTTTTCATTTGAGGCTATATATTATTACATTTCTTACTAAGAAAACATGCAAGTGTAAGGTTTTTAAACTATATCCTACTTGTTCTTGTATCATTTCTTTCAATAAACTACTGAATTTAACTCTAATTTAAGAGTTCAGAATTTCTGTTGATAATATTTATATCTTTGTATTTTAACCCTTTATAGCTCTGCAACATTTATGCAGAAAAATTCACATATAAATTAATTGTGATAATCTCAAATTTGTTTCTATTTTACTGCATCATAAATTATACGCTTTGTTTGCTTCTGTTAGATATTAAGGATTAGGCTCATTGTATAAAAAGAACTATAAAATTTTCCATAATTTTCAATGATGAAAAATATTTTTATAAAATAAATACTTTTAAATAGTGCAACTAGTCTATAAAACCATAACTAGCTTACATTCCTCTTTTGAAACATATTCTTTGGTAACTTTTCATTTGTTCCATGATTGTTTGCTTTATGCTTTATCTCTGAACAATTTTATAATATTTTATGTAAGGATTGGTAATGTATACTACACTTCACAAGTCATATCCATTTTTCTGTTTTTTAAAATTAATTTGTGAATTTGTATTCTCCAGTTTCTTTTTCAAGATTACATTTGCCAGAAAAATTCAGTATTTTCTTTAAGAACTTGTTCTTTGAGTTATTGGTTCTTTACTTATACATTTTCTGCTTCTAACTTTATTCACTTCCTTTCATTAAATTTGTTTTATCTTTCATATAAATTTTTGAATTAAATTCTTTACTCATTTGTGTAATTTTACTGTTGTTAAAGAATGACTACAAGATATCTCTAAGGATATGTTATATATTCATATATAAATTATCTATTTTATGAGAAGATAAAAAATTTCAAAACCACATAATAAGAGAATAATAATAGTTATTACTCTGTGTATCATTGCCTTCAAAGTAGTTACTCGGTACTAGACATAAACCAAAAAGATTTTTATAAAAAAGAAATAAGCAGACAATAACACCAACCCTTTTAAAAAATAAACTAGTATAAACTATTAGTATAAATGAAAAAAATAAGCATACATAGTGAAATACTTTTAAAACAGCTAAACGTAGTTTGGGCAAGTATTTGAACTTGTCTCTACTTCCTATTTTTTTCTCTCCTATTTTACTCATTATTCTTCAGTGGTATATAGTGTTTCTCGCATAAGAGAAACCATGTGTGTCTGATTTATGGTGGTAAGACTATGTTCTCAAATTGAATCAATTTACTTATGAAGGCCTCAAGTTGATTTTTATTTATGGCAGTGTAGTACTCCATACACATATACCGCGTTTTTCTTGTCCATTCATCTGTTGGTGAACATATACACTGGTTCAAAAATCTAGCTATTAAGCTGGGCGTGGTGGTGCACGCCTTTAATCCCAGCACTCGGGAGGTTGAAGTAGGCAGAGTGTTGTGAGTTTGAGGCCAGCTTGGGCTACAACATGAGCAAGGCCGGCCTGAACTACGTAGTGTGACCCTGTCTCAAAAAAAATAGGGCCAGGAGTTTAGCTTAGTGGCTTAAGTGCCTACCTGGCAGGCACAAGGTTGGGAGTTTGATCACCAGTACCACAAAAGCTAGCTATTAAATATTGTGCTACTGAAAACATGGTAGGCATGTATCCTTGAAATATGATGATTTTAACTCTTGGGAAGATAATACAAGGGAGGTAGCTGGATCAAATGTAATTTCTACTTTTAGTTTTTTGAGAACTCCTCACTGATTTCCACAGTGGTTGTACTAGTTTACATGCCTACCAATAATAGCTTCCTTTTTCCTATATCCTCACCAGCATGTGTCATTATTAGATTTTTTTGATAATGGCTATGGTTTCTGGATAAAATGGCATTTCAGCATAGCTTTAATTTGCATTTCTCTGGTGGCCAGCAATGATGATCATTTCTTCATGTATTTATTGGCCATTTGTACTTCTGAGAAGTGTCTATTTCTGTTGCCCATGTTTTGATTGGGTCATTTATTTTTGGAAATCTAATTTTTTTTTTTTAGTTCTTTACACATTTTTAATGTTAGTCCTCTGTCCGGGGAATAGCTGGCAATTTTTTTTTTCTCATTTTGTAGGTTGTCTTTGCACTCTGCTAGTTGTTTCCTTTGTTGTGCAGTTTTTAAATTTGATATGATTCCATTTGTTGATTCTTGGTATTACTTCCTGTGTCACAGGGATCCTGTTTAGAATCGTGGCTTATGTATATGTCTCCAAGAATTGTATTTATTTTGTCTTCCAGTGTATGGATTGTTTCTGTTTTAACATCTCGACCTTTGATTCATTTAGATTTTAGTTCAGTACATGGTTGTATATATGGGTCTAGACTCAGTGTTCTGCATATGGGTATCCAATTTCCCTAATATAATTTATTAAAGGAACTGTCTTTCCTCCAGCGTACGTATGTGTTTGGCTCCTTTGCCAAAAAATTAAATAGCTTTATCTGCCCAGGTTTGTTTTGGCTGCTTCTGTTCTGCTCCACTGATCTTTATGCCTACTTTTGTGTCCATGCCATGCTGTTTTAATCACTATACATTTATAGTATAGTTTCTGGTCTTAGATTGTTATGCCTCCTGCTTTTGTTATTCAGGATAGCTTTTGACTCTATATAATTTTCAAGATTCTTTTCTCTAACTCTGTGAGAAATGACATTGGTATTGTAATTGTGATTCCATTAAATCTGTGTATCTATTTTGGAAGTATAGCCATTTTGACTGAGCTGGCTCTGCCTATCCAGGAACAGGCAATACTTTTCCATTTTATGAGTTCTTCTTCTTGATTTCTTTTTTCAGTCTGATATAATTTTCATTATAGAGGTCTTTTACTTCCTTAATTAGTTCAATACCTAAGTATTTCATTTTTTGATGCTTTTGTATATGACATTGTTTTTCTAATTGTTTTTTCAGTGAGTTCATTATGAGTATATAGGAATATTACTAATTTTTGTGCACTCTTTTATTTTATATCCTGCTACATTGTTGAATTTCATTATCAGTTCTAGGAGTCTTTTGGTGGAGTTTTTTGGGTATTGTAAGTAAAGGATTATGTCATCTGCAAATAATGATATTCTGACTTCGTCTTTTCCTATACCTATCACTTTTCTTTTTTTGTTTTGCCTGACTGTTCCAGCTAATGTTTCAAGTTGCATGATGAACAGGAATGGTAATAATGGACAACTTTGTCCTGGGCCTAATTTGAGAGGGAAGGTTTTTTGCTTTCCCCAATTTAATAAGATGTTGGCAATATGTTGATCATAAATAGCTGTTACAATGCTGGGATAAAGCTTTCTATTGCTACTCTCTTCAGGGTTTTTATCATGAATGGATTTTAAACTTTGTAAAGGCTATTTTCTGCATCTATTGAAATTATGTGAGTTTTAACTTTTTTTGTAAAGAATATGAACTGCGTTTATTAGTTTGCATGTGCTGAGCCATCTTTTCAGCCCTAGGATGAAGCCTAGAGTGTTTTTGCATTCTCCTTGCCAGTAGCTTGTTAAGAATTTTTGCCCATGTGTTCATTAGTGAAACGAACCTGTCATTCTCTTGTTTTGTTAGACCCTTGTCTAGTTTTGGGATCAAGATAATGTTCACTTCCATAAATAATTTTAGAAGTACTCCTTCCTTATCAATTTCATGAAAAGCTTGAGGAGTATTGGTGTCAGATTTCACCTGAAGTTCTTGTAAAATTATGCTGGGAACTCATCAGGTCCTGGGCTCTTCTTAGTTAGTAGTTGCTTTTTTTAAAATTACAGTTTCAATTTTACTACCTTTTGTTAGACTGTTTAAGATTTTTAAGTCTTTCTAGTTCAGTTTTGGCAATTTATATGTATCTGACTTCTTCAGTTTTGTTTTACTTACTTTTCTTGTCACTAAGACAAAATAACCAACACCCACAAGATAAGATGGAAATTTTTATTTCAACTTACAGTTTACAGAAGTTTCAGTCCATTGTTGGCTGTCTCCAAGGCAGAGTGGCATGGCACAGGGACATCACAGAGAAAACAGACCATGGCAGAGGAGGCAGGAGGCAGGAGGCAGGAGGCAGCAAACAGCAAACTTCCCTTTCCCTATTATCTCATGCAAGCTGCAAACCTTTTGAGTGGCCCCACTCACACCCAGGTTGAGGCTTCCTTTATTGATATCAGATCTATGTTAAACCAATTTTGACACACCCTAGATCCAGCCATCTCTGAAAAGCCCCACCTATGAGCACATGAGGTTTTTTGGGGGGCATCTAGATATAAGCCATAATAAGTTGCTTCTAATGTATGTTTCTGAAGTAGTTGCTAATAATTTTTTATTCCTTCACATGTATGTTATTCCTTCACATGTATGTTTGTGAAATAATTGCCAATAATTTGGCAGTGTCTATTGTGATTTCACATTTTTTATTTTTAATTGCACTAATTTGTGTCTTTTCTTTCCTTTTTAGGTACGATTGGCAAAAGGTTTGTCTATCTTACTTATTCTTTCAAAGAATCAGCTCTTTGTTGATTCTTTGTATATTTTTAGTCTTAATTTTATTAATTTTGTTTCTTGTATGAATTCTGGGTTTATATTATTCTGGTTTTCCAAGACTTTGAGATTCATCATTAGATTATTTAATTAGGCTTATTCTATTTTTCTGATGTGGACATTCTATCCTTTAAACTTTCCTCATAGGACTGCTTTCGTTGCATTCCATAAATTCTCATGTATTGTACTGGCATTATCAGTTAATTCTAGGAACATTCATATTTATTCCTTAATTTTCCGTGTGATCCATTGGTTATTTAAGAGTGTTGTTTAATATCCACGTTTGCATAGTTCCTGTGATTTCTTTTCCTACTCATTTCTAGTTTCATTGGCATGTGATCTAATAATATGCATAGTAAATATTTTATTCCTTTTTATTTGTTTAGGCATGCTTTACTACGCCTAAGGTATATGTTCTATTTTGGAGAAAGTATCATGTGCAACAGAAAAGAATGCATCCTGTTGTTTGCGTGGAACACTCTGTGTATGTCTATTAAATCCAGTTGCTTAAAGGTTTGGTTCACCTGCGATATTTCTTTTTTGGTTTTTTACTTAGTTGATCTATTTGTGACAATGAGGTATGGATATCCCTCACATTGCTAGTTATGATTGATAGGTATTGACTTATTCCTTCACTGTATTAATTTTCGTTTTCTTAATTATTTCCTTCTATTTAATGTGTTTATTTTATTAGACCTAATGGTATGGTCAGCTTCATTGTCTTCTAGGATATGATATCCTTGAGATTTTTTGGAGTGTTGGCTTGGTGGTCATACATTTCTTTAGCTTTTCTTTATTTTCTTTATCTTATTTTTTCACCAATTCTGAATGATGATTTTGCAAGATATAACAGTCTGAATTGGAAGTTGTTTTCTTTAAGAGTTTCAAACATTTCATTCCAGACTCTCGTCAGCTTTAAGGTTAGTGCTAAGAAATCTGTTGTAATTCTAATAGATTTTCCTTAATGAGCAATTGTTCTCTAACAACCTTTAAGATTCTATTATTGTGGTCTCAAGGTGCAATCATTTTTCTATGAATGACTCATTTATTCTTCATGGGAGAGTAGTACTGATGCTATATGAAATAAATTAGATACATAAATGTAAATATCACATGATTTCTCACATAAGAGTGATATTTACACTTATGTATCCAAAATAAAGACAAAGAGCAAAATAAAAGACAGATAATGAGAAGTAGGGAGACAGATCTTTTGTAAATGAAAAGAGTGCCATAAGATAGAGAAAGGTGGACAGGAAGGGAGAAGGGGATGAAAAAAGGATTAATTTGTGTTCTGTACATGCACCAATGTTCCAAAGAATATGATCATTATGTACTACAAATATGTACTAATAAAAATAAAAATTAAGGTAGAAAAAAAAGTTGAGAGGCAATTCTTACAACAAACACAGAGCCCGCACACTATACCTTTTGTGCGGTCGTTATTTTTAGTACCATTTTATCTCTCCTGTTTTTACTTTCCTTTCTCCCTGTCTTCTCATCCACTAGTCTAAAATCTTATATGTATTTTTGAAAGTCATCTCATACCCTTTCTAGGAAAAAATATCACTCCATCAATAAATGCCTAATTTAATTTGACTAAACCAAAAAAATATTATTGTGTTGTATTTCTGGTTTTTCAATTATTATGTGATATGGAGTGGTTTCTTTTGATCACGCTATTTAGACTTGTATATTCTTCACTTACCTGTATTCTTCTCTTATTGGTATATTCTTTTTCATGCCTGGAATGTTTTCTTCTATTATTTGTGTAAACAGATTTTTATTCCTGCTGGCTGTCTTCTGATTTTTTTTTTTGCTGAATCTATTTTTTTCAATGAACATTTGACTGTTTTATACACAAAATATAAACAAGACTTGCATCCCTTTTCTGTTGAGACTTTTCTCTCCCAATAATTTTATACAGAGCCAATTACTTTTATATTAGCTCTCTTTGAGTCATCTAGAAGCTGTTGGATCCATTTTTTATAATCCCTTGTTACTTTCAAGGTATCTGTCCTTAACTGATCCTTGACCACAGCCCTGTCCTGTAGGTCTAACACTCATACTTTGAATCATGTTCTTAAATTCTTGGATTTCTATTTGGAGTTTCCTTACAGACTCCCATTCTTTTTTATGCTGGACCTTTTAGTTTTGCATCTCTTTCTTTAGCTCCAATATATGTTTATTAGTGTCTTCTCTAGGCTAGTTGATCATTTGTTTTATTGTAGTCATTATGTGATCAATTATATATTCTTTAAATCTGTTAATCACCTTACAGAACTGCTTTACACCTATTTGCACCCTTTCAGAGCTACATTCTCTATATCTTTTGATTCCTCCCCCCGTGCCTCTGGTACTGATTTGGGGAGAGGGGTTGGTAGTTTGGGGAGGTATTTTACTGCTCTGTCTTTTCATTTTTCTGTTTGTTCTTTGTGGTGGAGTTTGAGAATTCTTTGGCCCATTGCTCAATTCTTTGAGAATGTTTTGGTCATTTTTTATGACCCACAGGCAATCCAGGTACTGACACAGATAGGAAACCAATTGCCAGTCAGTACTGTACAATCTTGTCTATAGTAGTGAATTCACCAGCAACAATGGCATAAAAAAAATGTCAACTGAATATTAACAAAATTTGGGAACAACTCATGAACAACCCTTTACCAAAACAAAGAGGACTGCCGGGCGTGGTGGCGCACGCCTTTAATCCCAGCACTCAGGAGGCTGAGGTAGGCGGAGCGTTGTGAGTTCAAGGCCGGCTTGGGCTACAACGCGAGTGCAAGGCCGGCCTGAGCTGCATAGTGCGACCCTGCCTCAAAAAACCAGGGCCAGGAGTTTGGCTCAGCAGCTTAAGTGCCTGTCTGGCAGGTGCAAGGCTGTGAGTTCAATCCCCGGTGCCGCAAAACAAAACAAAACAAAACAAAACAAAAAAAACCAAAGAGGACTTTTTACTGAAGACAAATAACTGACCACATTCTTTTATTTACCTATGGTAATCTAGAGCAATAATTTTTGCTGGATGTTGGCAGCAGTGCCACAGCTCAAACATTACCACTATACTATGTGGCTTCTTCAGGACCACTTTTTGATGATTACTCTCACAGAATCTGGACTCCCATAACAGAATACAAGCCCTCGTGATTTTCTTGCTCTGATCTTAGGCCTCCCAAAGGATCCTAGGGGATGCTTATTTAGCTGTCATCCATGCCAATGCTCTATTCCAAGTCTGTCTCTTACCCAGTGTATATGTGTCTTAGTTACTTTTTACTCGTTGTCGAGATGAAATACCTGACATCCCAAATTAGGGAAGGAAAGGTTTATTCTTACAGTTTCTCAGGAGTTTCAGTTCATAAGTTGGCTCCAAGGCAGCCGTTCATGGTGGCTGTAAGCTGCAAGCCGCAAGCTATGCTGGAGAGAGACAGAGAGAGAGAGAGAGAGAGAGAGAGAGAGAGAGAGAGAGAGCCGGCAGCAGAAGTGCAAGAGGAAGACCCGCCTTCCCTAACACTGTATCTCAGCTCCACCCCTGGGCAGGTGTAGCAATCACGTCATTAATCCTGGTGCTAGACAACAAACTGATCACAAGCATCAGACTCAGCCCCATCAAAAGTATGTGAGGACTTGGGGGTACATAGTATACCCAATACATTCCACCCCTGGACTCCCAAGGACTTATATACATTTTTAATACAAAAGACATTTAGTCCATCTCTAAGAGTTGCCAAAGTCCTAACAGTTTTAGCATTGCTGAAAAGTCCAAGTCCCAAATGTCTTTTGAGATCTATGCAAACTCTTACTGTAACCCCCTGTACAAATGAAAACAAGGTTAAGCACTTTTAACATATAAAGGCACAAGATAAACATTACCATTCCAAAAGTTACAAACAGGGGAATACAAAGCATTGGAACCAAAGCAAGTCCAAAATCCAGCAGGGCAAACATTAAGTCCTGGAGTTTTCTGCTCAGCATCTGAAGTAATCTGGT
>RJWM01052682.1:0-10039 GCA_004363535.1 Dasyprocta punctata | reverse complement strand
ACCTCGCGCCTGCTAGGGCAGGCGCTTAAGGCACTGAGCCAAACTCCTGGCCCTGGTTTTTTGAGGCAGGGTCGCACTATGTAGCTCAGGCCGGCCTTGCGCTGGCGTTGTAGCCCAAGCCGGCCTCGAACCCACAACGCTCCGCCTACCTCAGCCTCCCGAGTGCTGGGATTAAAGGCGTGCGCCACCACGCCCAGCTTGAATTGGGTCTTTAAAGCTGGGAGGATTGATTTTTTTGAGTTCTTTCTGTGTTCTCAATAGTAATCCTTTGTCTGAAGAACAGCTGGCAAACTTTTTTCCCACATTGTGGGTGGTCTCTTCACTTTGTTGGTGGTTTCTTTTGCTGTGCAAAAGTTTTTTAGTAGGGTGAGACCCCAGTTGTTGCTTCTTTGTGATAGTTCCTGTGCAATCAGGGTTTTGTTCGTAAAGTTTTTGCCTACCACCAATGTCTTCATGAGTTTTACCTACTCTATCTTCCAGCAGATTTAATGTTTCTGTTGTAATAGTAAGATCTTTAATCCATTCTGATTTTACCTTAGTACATGGTGAAAGATATGGGTCCAGTTTTAATCTTCAGCATGTGTAGAGCCAGTTTTTGCAGCACCATTTACTAGAGGCTATCTCTTGTCCATTGAATGCGTTTAGCACCTTTGTCAAAAAGAAAGTGGTTGAGTGTGTCTGCAGTTGTTTCTGCATCTTCTAATCTGTTCCACTGATCTTTGGGTCTGTTTTTTTGCCAGTACCACACTGTTTTTATCACAGTAGCTTTATAATATAATTTCAAGTCACAGATTATGATGCTCCCTGTCTTGTCTTTGTTGCCCAGGATTGCCATGGCTATTCTAGGTCTCTTCTGGTTCCAGATGAATTTTAGGATTGTTTCCTGTAATTCTGTGAGAATGCTATTGAAATTTTGATTGGAGTTGCATTGAATCTGTATAATGGTTTTGGAAGTATGGCCATTTTCACTATATTGGTTCTTCCTACTCCAGAGCACAGGATATCTCTCCATCTTCTAACATCTTTTTCAATCTCCTTTTACACAGTACTATAGTTTTCAATATAGAGGTCTTTTACATCCTTTGCTAAAAGTTAGGTTGATTCCTAGGTATTTCATTTTTTTTGGATGCTATTGTGAAAGGTGTTTCCCTGATTTCTCTCAGTGAGTTTGTTATTTGTGTATAGGAAGGCTATTGATTCTTGAGTGTTGGCTTTGTATCCAGCTATGTTACTGAATTTGCTTATTAAATCTAGAAGTCTTTTGGTGGAGTTTTTGGGGTCTTCTAAGTAGAGTATCATATCATCTGCAAATAACGATAGTTTAATGTCTTCCTTTCCTATCTTTATTCCTTTTATTTCTTTCTCTTGTCTTGTTTCAGCTGAAGTTCCCAGGACTGTGTTGAATAAGAGTGGAGACAGTGGACATCCTTGTCTTGTTCCTGATTTTATAGTGAAAGCTTTCAGTTTTTGTCCATTTAGTATGATGTTGGCTATTGGTTTGTCACATGGCTTTATAAGATTGAGATAAAGACCATCTATTCCAAATTTCTGTAGGGTTTTTATCATGAATGGGTGCTGAACGTTGTCAAAAGCTTTTTCTGCATCTATTGAGATGATCATATGATTTTTATCCTTGGCTCTGTTAATATGATGTATTACATTTATGGATTTATGTATGTCGAACCATCCCTGCATCCCTGGGGTGAAGCCCACTTGATCATGGTGTACAGTCTTTTTGACAATTTGCTGCATTCTGTTTGCCAGTATCTTACTGAGGATTTTTGCATCAATGTTCATTGGGGAGATTGGCCTGTTATTCTCTTTCTTAGTTGGGTCCTTCTCTGGTTTTGGAATCAGAGTGATGCTTGCTTCCAGGAATGACTTTGGGAGTATTGCTTCCCTATTAATTTCATTAAAGAGTTTGAGAAGTAGTGGTGTTAGGTCTTCACTAAATTTCTTGTAGAATTCAGCAGTGAATCTGTCAGGGCCTGGGCTTTTCTTTGTTGATAGATTTTTGCTACATCTTTTTCATTTATTGATATTGGGTTATTTAGGATTTTTATATCTTCTTGATTTAACTTTGGTAATTCATATGTATCCAGGAATCTGTCCATTTCTTCTGTATTTTCCGTCTTATTAGAGTACAAGTTTTCAAAGTAGGTATAGATGATTTTCTGGATTTCTACAGGGTCTGTTGTAATTTCACTCTTTTCATTCCTAATTGCATAGATTTGATTTTTTTGTTTCCTTTTTTTGATAAGGTTGGCCATGGGTTTGTCAATTTTATTTGATCTTTCAAAAAATCAACTCTTCAATTCCTTGATTCTTTGTATTGTTTTTTTAGTTTCCCGCATGTTAGTTTCTGCTCTGATCCTTATAATATCCTCCCTTGTATGAGCTTTTGGTTTAGCCTGCTCTTCTTTTTCTAGAAGTTTAGGGTTCAGCATTAAGTTGTTTGTATGAGCTTGCTCTGTTTTGGTGATATGGGTATTTACTGCTCTAAATTTCCCTCTTAAGACTGCTTTCATTGTGTCCCACAAGTTCCAGTATGTTGTATTTTTATTGTCATTCAACTGTAAACTGTCTAATTTCTTCTTTAATTTCATCTGTGACTCATTAATTGCTCAGTAGGGTGCTATTTAATTTCCATGTGTTGATGAAGTTCTTGTGGTTTCCTTTGGCATGGATTTCCAATTTCATTGCAGTGTGGTCTGATAGTATACATGGGATAATTTCAATTCCTTTACATTTACTTAAGCATGTTCTGTAAGCCAGTCTATGGTCTGTTTTGGAGAATGTTCCATGTGCAGCTGAGAAGAATGTGTATTCTGATGTTGTGGGGTGGAAGACTCTATAGACATCTACTAAGTCCATTTGCTCAAAAGTCTGATTTAGTTCTAATATTTCATTATTGATTTTTTTGTCTAGTTGATCTGTCTTTTTGTGTCAGCGGAGTATTGACAACTGTATTAAGGCTTATTTGATTTTTCATGTCCATTAATAATTGTTTTATATAACTGGGTGCAATAATATTTGTTGCATTTATATTTATGATTGTTATGTCTTCCTCCTGGATTGTTCCCTTTACCAGGATGTAGTGACCTTCTTTATCTCTCTTAATCAATCTTGGCTTAAAATTCACTTTATCTGCAAACAGAATAGCAACGCCTGCTTTTTTCTGAATTCCTGTTGCATGGAGTATTGTTTTCCATCCTTTGACTTTCAGTCTGTGAGTTTCTTTTTGAATTAAATGTGTTTCTTGCATACAGCATATTGTTGGATCTTGCTTCTTGATCCATTCTGCCAGTCTGTGTCTTTTGACTGGTGAATTAGAACCATTAACATTGATGGTTAAAACTGATATGTATTGACTTGTCCTTGTCATGTTATTTTCCTATTATTGGCTCCCCCTTTTTTTTCTTTTTCTCTTCCCTCTAATTGTTTGCCTTTTCTGGTGAATTCCTTCTATTGGGGTTCATGGAGTTGTAGTCCTTATTATCTCTTCCTAAAATGTCCTTCAGAACATTCTGGAGTGCTGGTTTGGTGGTCATAAATTTTCTCAGATGTTCTTTTTCATGGAAGTATCTTATTTCTCCATCAATTTTGAAAGATAGTTTTGCAGGGTACATCAATCTGGGTTGAAAGTTATTTTCCTTTAGAACTTGGAGTACTTCACTCCAAGCTCTCCTTGACTTGAGAGTTTGTGCCGAGAAATCAGCTGTAATTCTCATGGGCTTTCCTTTAGAGGTGATTTGTTTCTTTTCTCTAACAGCTTTTAGGATTCTATTCCTGTATTGAATTTCTGGAATCTTGACTTATATGATATGCCTTGCTGTAGACTTTTTTGATAATTGCTATTTGGAGTTTTATATGCCTCGTTTATTAGAATGTCAAATTCTTTTTCTCTACCAAGAATTTTTCCATCATGATGTCTGTGAACATTTTTTTAATGACATTTGTGGTATATCCTGCTTGTTCATTGACTCCAGTTCATCTTAAGTTACTCTTTTTTTGTCTCGTCTAGCAGCTGCTGGATTGATTTCTCATGGTCCCTTGCTATTTTTGAGAAAACTTTCTTTTCTTGGTCTCTAACTGCAAGCCTGTCTTCAATATCTGAGATTCTGTACTCACATTTACCCTAATTTGCTTTGAATATTTTCAGTGGAGTTTTTTATTCTCCTGGATATCTGCTTGAATATGTTTTATGGATTGCATTTCTTTTCTGTACTGTGCTTCCATAATTTGCTTAAGCTTATCTGTTATTTTGTCTGTGTCTGCTACACCATTGCTAAGCATAGTATATATTTTGTTAATCTCTGTAGTTATCTGAGAGATTATTTCTGATTTCATTTTTTCCAGAGCCTCATTGCATTGCTTTGTTGTTTCCACTTCAGAGAGACCTGGTGGGGGCTTTTGGATTGTCTCACCTCATTGCCCCCTGGATTTGCCTTTAGTGAGCTGGATGCCTGGGGTTGCATCTTGTTTAAATGTCTTCTCATTTTCTTTTCTTTCTTTTTAAAGTTTAATTCCTTGGGTGATGCTTGTAAGTTGCCTATGGTGGGTTGCTTTGTTGGTAATATTTAGGACCCTTAGGTAATGATTACTTCTCTGAGGTATCTTCCAGTTGTTGCTAGTTCTTGCATTTTGAGTCTGTTGGAAGATCTTACCTCTTCAGTTTGTTGGAGATGAGAAGTTGTTGCTTGTTTGGCCTAGTCCCTGGTTCTTTGGCACTGTGCCACTGTATTTTCTATGACCATTAGTTAATCTCAGTCATGGATTATCAGAACCAACAGCTGTTTAGAACAATTACATCAATTTTGGCTGTAGTGGTACCAATAGCATCAAATACAGCGTAGAAAACAACAAACTGAGCTAACCCTTTATTTGTAACAACCTTATGAACTAGGTTTGTGATTATATAACAAGATGTAAAGCAAACCAGATAATTATATGTAATATATAAGTCCATAATGTGTCAATTTTTCCCTTGGGGTTAAAACTTAAAATGGATTAAGGAGAAAATAGAGAAGTGGATGAAGAGAAAGAGATTAGAAGTAAGGGTGGAACAAAGGGAAAATCACATCAACTTGGGGAAACTGATGCAGAAGACTGAAGGAAAAGAGAGGTAAAAGAGATTAAAAAAAAAAGAAAACAGAACCACACCCACAAAGAGGTTAGGAACCACTTTCACAGTCATAAAAACAATGAAGGAGAAAGAGAAAAAAAAAACAAGAAAAAGCAAATACACACACACACGCACACACACACACACACATATACACACACACACACAAAGAAAGAAAGGAAAAGAAAAAGAAAAAGAAAAAAACAAACAGTCCACTTCCAGGATTCTGTCTGGTTTCACTAGCAGAGTGCCTGTGGAGACAGAGTCCCAAATCATGCTGATCTATCCCATCAAGCCAGCAGTTGCTTTATGGTGAGTAGTGGATAATCTCAGCAGGCCTGCCCTGAGACCAGACTCATTGGACTTGCCACAGTCCAAGCAATTTCCATGGGTCTGTGCCCAGCTGGGAGCTGTTAGGGGAAGCCAGCAGCAGTTCTGGGGTTCCAAGCTCAGTTGGCCCATCTCCAAAATGGCTCCCAGCTAATCACTCTCTCTCCATGAGAGGATTGAGTCCTCTGCACTCACTGGTAGCCAGTGCAGTCCTCCACATCCATTTCTCCCCTCCACTGCCGTGTCTTTCTGCAGAGGCCTTCAGGGTCGACAGCCATCACTGTCACCATGACTGTGCATCCCCAGGTTCGAACAGCTTCTCTCACACAGTGAGTCCCATCTCAGGGTGAAGGTGCTGCCACTGTCTACCACCTTCTTCTTCTTTGAAGCTTTTCTTTTCACTCTCTCTGTGGGTTTCAGTTTGCACTTCAGATTCTTTCTGGGTCCAGGGTACTCATTTCCTTCTTTCTTGTCTTCCTCACCATGCTATATTTCAGTGTCTGAACCGTGACTCTCAGAGAGGCTGTTTTCTCTGCTGCTTACCATTTCACTATTTTCCCAGAAGTTTTCTTTCCCCTCCAGTCTTGAGCCTGACACAGCATGGGCATTTGCCCCCCAGTCTTGGGCACAGGTACCTGCCAGGGCAACACCTAACTCTTCAGCCTGCTTCAAGCTGTCCTCAGTGTGGGCTTCACCTCACCCTCCCTATCTTTCCTAATGAGGATTGGGAGAGACACACATGGCCAGGGGGTGCCTTATCCAGTGAAATTCCTACATGCAAACCATGATCATGTTCATTTGTCTTTTATATATGAGGAAATGGAGATTTAGGTTCTATAATTCAATGTCAAACAGTAAAAAAATGGAAGAGCTGGGATTCAGCCTAAGCCTTTCTGATCCCTGATCCCAAATCCATAGCCTCCATGTCCTGGTGCTTTACAGACTCCAAGTGTGGCCCCTGGCCTGGGTGCCAGCAGCACCTGGTGCCCAGTGGGAATGCAGACCAGCTGCACCAGAACTGCATTGACCAAGAGCTCCAGAGACCCAGGTGCACACTGGGTCTGAGAGGCTCTGCCCTGTGGTCCTCTCTCTCTGTGGATGCCTTGAGTTTGCCAAGCTCAGTGACAATGCAAGACAGCCATCCTTGGTATAGTGGGTAGGCACATGGCCTCTCAAATTCGATTTTCTGGGTTCAAATCATTGTGTGCCATTTATTCGAGCTGTGTGGCTCTTGGCGGGTACATTGGTTTTCTCATCTATAAAATGAGGGTATGTTTAGTACCCATGGAATGAAGTTGCGTTTAGTATCCATGGAACAGGTTGGTACATGTCCAACTTAGACACTGGGTGAGAGCATCCTGAGAGCCACACAGGTCGGGGTCAAGGCAACCACAGGCTTAAACTCTGGGCTTCGAGTCCCTAATGAGGAACATGTCTTTCTTGGGTTGTCCCATCATGATGAGGTATATAACCTGGATGCCACTCAGACAAATCCCAACACCTTCTTCCAGGCAGGGTGGAGATCAGGGTGAGGGAAGGAGAGATGCCACACAGCTTCCCAGGGGGTGGGGCTGTGGGATCACAGATCAGTGTCTGATGCTCAGTCCCCATCCTCTGGGTGCCCTTGGTGTCTCCAAAGATATGCCGTTTCCTAATACGCACATCTGCCCAGAGCACCCAGAGTTGCTACTGGGGGGCCCAGTACCCCCACCCACCCAGAGCTCCCAAAGCTGCTTCTCACTGGTGTAGAGCTCTTTGTGTGGTTGAAGTAATTCCCACTGAAGGAATTCACTTTTTTCTCAATGATCCCCAGGCATAATTTTCCCAGGGCACATTTGTATTTCAAGTAGAATGCTTATACAAACAACATTCGCCATTGACCAGAGGGGTTAAGGGCCCTAATTTTCCAGGTCCCTCCCTGGCTTCCCTCCCCCTCCCCCTGCAGGGGTTGGACAGTATCCTTTCGGGGGAGCTCCTGCATGGGGCAAAGAGTGAAGGAGAGCTCCTGCTCCCAGATGTCATAGTTTCTTTTATTAATTAAACTTTTTATGGTGAGACCTAGAGTTATTTTGCCAAAGTCCCTTTTATCACTAATTTCCTATCACCATTGCCAAAGATAAAGAAGGAAGTCACCTCAGTCTTTTCAGTGAAATAATTTAGCTTCATGCAAGCCTGCTGCATTGTTCTTAGGTTGTCATTTTGCACAGACTGGCTTTGGGAGCCTTTCACTGGACAGTCCACGGCTTGGTCCAGCCCTGAAACTCTGCAGCTTTCTTTTTTTATCTTCTTCTTAAAGAGAATAAAACTGAGGGAGAACAATGGCCACAGCACCAAACAAGCCCAGTCTGGGAACCGGTGCCACGTGTGGGCCTCTGGCGGACTGGGAACAGCCAGACCCCAGCCCCTTCCAGCGCAGACAAGAAGTACCATCCCCCCAACACACAAGCGACTGGCTTATCCAGAGAAACACAAGCTGTGATGATAGCTATCGAGGTGAAATGCAATTGGATGCCTATGGGGCTTTGGTGTTTCACTAACATTGCAGGTCTAGGGCCAGTAGTCTGATCACAGGTTCAGAGAATATCACTAAGCAATGTGTCATCTGAGGGGTCTGCCTCTGAGGGTTGCAGCCATTGTTGATTCCTTATCGTCTTTTTTTGAGGTCCTATGTTGTTTCCATTATTTTGTTGGGTTGGGTTTTATTCTCTTGTTTTGTTTATGTTCAATCCCATGGCAGGAGAAGCTATTTCAAGGGTAGCAAGATATATTATGGTAGCCAGGCATGGTGGCGTATGCCTTTAATCCCAGCACTCAGGAGGCTGAGGTAGGCGGAGCGTTGTGAGTTTGAGGCTGGCTTGGGCTGCAACTCGAGCACAAGGCCGGCCTGAGCTACATGGTGCGACCCTGCCTCAAAAAACTAGAGCTGGGAGTTTGGCTCAGTGGCTTAAGCGCCTGTCTGGCAGGCGCGAGGTTGTGAGTTCAATCCCCCGTGCTGCAAAAAAAAAAAAAAAAAAAAAAAAAAAGATATATTATGGTAGCAATTTTGGATTTATTATTGGCTTGTTTTGAAGTCTTTTATCACATTCATTGTTTTGTTTTTACTGTTTCTATTTTATTCTGTTGTTTGATTTATACTATGTCCAAAGTTATCTGCAGCTATTTTGAAGACATCAAAGGGCATTGTGGTAACTACTGTTGATTTCATGTTTTGAAGTCCTGTATCTCTTACACTGGTTTGTTTTAATGGCTTTTATTCTGTTATATACTCTTTAAAATAAAAAAAATTTAAAAAGAGAGAATAAAACCAAGCAAAACAAAACAGAATAAAGTCAATCAAAACAAAACAGTACAAGTGATACAGCATTTCAAAACAAGAAAATAGGAAATCAACAATGGTCACCATAATGCCTCTTGTTGGCTTCAAAATAGCTGCCTGTAATGGGCTGACACCGAACCGAACAAGAGACCAGAACCAAATCGAAGGTTTGGGAGCCTTTAATGGAAAAAACAACAACTGGCCAGGGCTGCCCATCACTGCACATAGGCAGGCTCAGAGCAACAGCCCCGAGCCCTGACAGCCAGCAGAGTTTAAAGCCCAAGACAACTGAGTTAGTGATAGCCACACATGGGAGAGGCTCATCACAGCCCTTAGTTTACTCTATTGGAGTTCGTGCCAGCTTGTTAGGTAGGGTCATTCCACGGGCAAGCTGACGTGTCTCCACACGTTATCTGTGAAAAGAAACAGGACCCGGCACAGCCTGGCAGGCAGTCGGTCAGTACCAGCATTTGCAGAACATCGCAGCGGCAGGTGTGGGGGGCGGTTAAAAGGAAACTAGTGTAATGGGTGAACATAGTCTTAGATTTTACAGAGTTTTAGCTAGCCTTACCCATTCCCCACTGATTGTAGTTCAGAATCAAATCCTTGATTCATCATGATCTTCAGTTTCAGACAATGTATCATAGTAAGCACACAGTACCAACATTTTTACAGATTGGATTCTTCACTATGCATAATTAAGGATGTAATTAACAGCACATGGACCTATAGTTACTAGCACCAATACAAGCAATAGGGCCCAATTAAAGCAGGTAACAAAGTAGTCAACCAGGGGGCAAATAGTACAATAAGAACAATAATCAAGATGCTTCACAGGGGATCTTGATGCACAGCACATGTCTGGAGGGTTGAACCTTCCATCCTGAGGTGGCATCGGGCTCTGCTGCAGGCTTTGTCGAGACTGAAAGTGGGCTCTGAACAGGTGGTGAGCCTCTTGGAGGACGGGTTGAAGCACCTGTAGGGACCTAATAACACTATGGTCATATAAGTCTTGGAGAGGGATAGAGTCAATCTTGGGGACTAAGGGAGGGGGCCTCCCATAGGTGGCTTTTTTTTTTTTTTTTTTGCGGCACCAGGGATTGAACTCACAACCTCATGCCTGCCAGGGCAGGCGCTTAAGGCACTGAGCCAAACTCCCAGCCCTGATTTTTTGAGGCAGGGTCGCACTATGTAGCTCAGGCCAGCCTTACGCTCGCGTTGTAGCCCAAGCCGGCCTCGAACTCACAACGCTCCGCCTACCTCAGCCT
>RJWM01052681.1:0-10040 GCA_004363535.1 Dasyprocta punctata | reverse complement strand
TCCCAGTGGAAACATTCCTAGGTTAATAAAGTAAAGAAGTAAAGAAGCTAAAAAAAAGATCAGCCTGGGAGTAGGTAAGATATAACAGAGTCAAGCAATGCCATACTATTTAACATTATTCATGTACAGTTTTAGTATAATTACACCATAAAGAATACTCTAGAAGTTTATCATACTTTATTTTTTGTATTACCAGTAACTGAATCCAAGGCCTTTTCAGTGAGCTACATCTTCAGCAGCTGTACTGTATTGCATTGTATTGTATTTTGTTTTATTGAAACAGGGTTTTCTAAATCACTTAGTTGGTCAAGCTGTGCTCAATCAGACTTGTGACCCCTCTGATTCCCAAAGAACTGGAAGGTAGGCATGGACTACCACACCTGGACATAATAAATGTTTAGATGTTCAAAATGAATAAATTAGCTCTGCACATATAAAATTAAGTTTAAAGATAATGAGAAAACAACAATTAGGAAATTTGGGAAATTGAACTTCTCCCTACTTGTTATTTATTTATCTTCTATTTTGCTCTTTATGTGTATATAAGAGAAATCCTGCATTATTTAATCTTGCGTATCTGACTTGTTTTGAAATATTTTAATACATGCTACATTTTTCATTTATGCTACTATCTACTCCTCCTTCAATGGAAAAAAAATTTTGTGCTATTATTTGTTTGTTTCTTCTTCATAAGAGGGAATCTCTTTTGTCTGTCTTGTACTGTGAGTAACTGAAGATAATGATAGTGCATCCACTACTCTTACTTTCATTATTTAGTTCTGAAATTGTGTTCTATTTTTATTTTCTCATCAAATAAAGTTACAAAAATGTGAAAAAGGCTATGAATGTGATGGTACCTCTAACCATATGAGATTTATACAAATATAAATAACCTTTAAAAGAATTAACTGCTGTTCATTTTTGTATTGTTATTTTTCTCTCGAACCTGAGACAAAATATCCATCACCCCAAATTAAAGAGGGAAAGGTTTATTTAGCTCACAGTTTGTTGAGGTTTCAGTCTATAATCAGCTGGCTCCAAGGCAGGGTGGCGTGGCAGAGAGGTAACTGTTCATGGAGTTGGAAGACAGCAAAGTCAACAAGAGGAAAATGGAGGAGCATGCAGAGAAGATTCTTTCTGTCCCTTACATGGTATGTAGGCTACCAACCCTAGGGTCGATGTAGCACTCACATCCATAATACCAGCATTGGACCATGAATCAATCTCAAATTCTAGAAGACAGCCCCCACGACTGCATGAGGCTTTGGGCAGACATCCAGACACAAACCACAACAATTTTATTAAGCTAGGTTTCAAGCATTGCTGGAAGTTAAATACCATCAATGAAGAGTTCAAACTTATTAACCACCATGACTGAGTATTCAAATTCTGTGGGCAACACTTGCTTCAAACTTTTAACAAAAATAAATAAAACTGCAGATATTCTTTGAAGCTCAGTGTATTTTTCCTGTACTATGACAACTATGACCTTCCTTCCTCAAGGCTAACCATGATGTTAGTCTTTTAGGAGGCTTTATATGATTTATGAAATATTCAATAATATACTCTTATGTAACATATATGTTACATGTTTAAATTGTATATATATACATGTATATATATATATATATATATATATATATATTTCTATGTTTTCAATTCAACACCTCAGCATTTTTGGTTTAACACCCATACCCTCTATTTATCAGCACTTACTCAAGGAGTTCTGAATTCATGTTAAAAATATTCACGCATCAATGGGAACTTGTTTTATTTTCCTACAACACATTGGCTCGTAGTAATACTGTTAAGCTCAACATGGTGAAACATCATCAAAATTCATATTGGTGGCTCCTAGGAAGACAAAAAAGGGCACAAGAATACAGAGACTTTTCTGTGTTTGGGGTACTATATTAAATAGTATCATTTAAAATATTTGATGGTATTGAACTAACTGATAAAGTAATTAATGCTGGAAGGTGGTTACATTGTGTATTCCACTGCTCCATGTACATTTGACTTGGTTCGAAACAATTCATAATATTCTGCTTTTAGTTCTAAAAAAGACAGAAAGACTGGAAAGGTAGTTTAGCAATGGTCGTGGCTTATCCTCCTCTCCTGCAGCCCACAATCAAGTGCTAGTGCACTTGGTCAGGATGTAAACTATATTAAAGTTGTATTCCATATCTCAGAATAATTGGAGACATATAATGCTCTCACCACAAATAAATGATAAGTGTATGCAGGAAGGGATATGCTAACTGGCCATATGTGGTTTTTTTAATTACAAAGCAAGCAACTGAACGAACTCAGTGACTTCTTCATGGTAGGCAAAAGGTTTATCACTGAGCTACACTAACAGCCCCACAGGGAGAAAATTATAGAGCTGAGTTCTCTAAGGGTGAAATCTGGATCCAAAAATACATAAATTGAGAAGCTGAACTCATCACACCAAAACCTCATCTGGCGAAAAAAAAAAAAAAAACTGACACCAAAAAATTACAGAATGTATTTTGGAAGAAGCTGATTTATACTTCGGTAAAGAAAGAGTCTCTGGAATTTAGAAGACAGAAGAAGAACTGCACAAAGAGTTGATTGCAAAGCATATGAAAGTGAAGAAACACATATATTAACAGAGTCACAAATTAGTTCAGAGTCTCATTTTTAACTAAAACAAAAAAGATCTTTTCTTACCTCATCATATATGTAAAAAAATGGAGGAGGGAAAGAGGAAAGGTGGAGAAGGAAAGGGAGGAGCAGAAAGAAGTGAGGGAGAGAATGAAGAAAATGGAAACAGAAAAAGGAATGGGCAGAGAGAAAGCAAGTAAAGGAGAAAAAAAGGAGACATTTCAAAACTTCATAGCAATTATTAGGCAAACATATTACCGTGAAGACATCAAAACGAATTCTGCATTTATACTCTGGATATTGAAAGATGGTGGTGAAAATTGCTTCCCCAGATGAGCTAACAGGCAACAAGCTCCCACATAGATATATCATCTCTGGATGCAGACTACAGTATGTGATTACAGACCTGAGCAGAGCTACTGAGAAAGGGGCTTTATGGTGACTATCAGTCATGGTGATGGACCCCAGGGTTCTATTTTCAAAGCTCCTCCTTAGCCACGGCGCACTGGCATTTATTCCCCAGGGCAGCTCAAATCTTCAAGGCGCACAGATCAGAGATGTCCTGACCCTGAGAGCTAAAGTACATCTCATTCTCTAATTGCCATGATTTCCTTTACCTCTCTGAGGTCTCAGTCTTCGATCCTATGATATGACCTCAAGAGAGCTCAACAGATTCTTCTGAAAAAGCTTACTATAATCACTAAAACACTAGACAACTAGAACCTCAAGGTACACCAGAGAGAAAGATTTAGCAATGCACACAGTGCATCATGGGACCAGGTTCAAAGTGTCATTTTCAGAAATGCTTCCCTTTTTGTAATTAAAGTGCCTTCTTGAATGAGACAGGAACTATCACACCAAGGAGGTGATAGAGCCAATGACTGCTTACCTGGGGAAGCTTTCAGTGATTACCTGATAAACAGACATCAGAACACAATTGTTGGGAGTTTTGGTACACACCTGAAATCCAGTACTCAGGAGGCTGAGACAGGAGAAGTACTCTGAATTAAAACTAAAGCCCAGTCTAGGGTACATAGCATGTTCAAAGCAACCTGATCTGAGTAGTGAAAATCTGTCACAAAAATACTGAACAAAAAATTAAAGCAGAATATAATGGTCAGCAGGGCAAAAATGAAAAAGATAGACAATGTCATAGATTGGCTAGATAGCTTGAGTGTAAATTGGTAGCACCTATTTTAAAAAATTTGTTGTCAGTATTGAATAGATGTCCTAACTACCTCAAACTTCCACTCCTAAATACACATCCAACCAAAATACCTCCAGAGCACATGCACAAAACTTTCCATGGTGGTACTAAGTTATAAAATAGCTCTAAACAACACAACGCCCAAAAAAAACTGAATGAAAAGCTATGTAGTCACACAGTAGGAAATTTGGAGGAATGAGAGTATGCTCCCACTATACAAAAAATCTAATTTCACAAACACAATGTTGAGCAGGATAAACCACAGAAAAACTTTGATATGCTGTCTAGTAAGTGTACACGTAATTGTAGATTTACCAGTAACTATTTGTCTTTCATTTAAATGAGGCACTGTTATGACTATAAATTGTATCTCAATATAGCTAGTTTCAAAGAGATGAATCTATTGGGCATGGGGTCATCATAGCACGCAGAAGGCTGAGGCAGAAGGATGACGAATCTGAGGCTCACCTGGGCTACAAGTGAAGTCAAGGCCGCCAAGGGTTAAGTAACAAGACTGCCTTAGGAAAATAAATTTAAATGGCTTGAATCCACATAGTACTTACAATCCAGTGGCAGAAATCAGAGAGATGTATGACTGAAAGGAACCAATAAGGATTGGCTGATGGTTCTGAGAATGCTTTTTTCTTGATTGTTGAGTCCAGTGTTTATGCAGGTGTTTTTCCAGATACAAAGTCATGGAGTTACACATTTCTGCACAAACATTAAAAGCATACAACAAGGAATTGCAAACATTACAGAATTTAAAACAAAACTGAGGCACCCATACTCATATCAGACATACACATTATAAAAAGTGTTTGTCAGAAAATATAGACAAATCGACACAAAGCCATGCTTTATGGCATATGCCTGTAATCCAGCACTCAGGAGACTGAGGCAGGTAGACTGCCTCAGTTGCAGGCCAGCATACACTGAGTACTGAATACAGTGCCACCCTGAACCTAATAATGAGACATTGTCTCACATACATACATACATACTGTGACAAACAGCTTACAGCTCCCAGGTCATAATAAACAAAAAAGCATGAGATTAGATCACAGACAAGAGAAAATGATGCCAGAGATGAGCTACACAGCAGGTGTACAAGACCAGTGCCATTGTAACATGGCATTGTGTTATTTGACATGTGTATGATAAACTTCTTCTAAATAGCAGTGCATTCCGAAACAGCAATAACATGGGTCCTACAGTAAATACATCAGCCAGGAACAAAGATGTTCACTGTCATTATCAATATTATATACTTTATAACAGCATGTGCCACATTCTTATAAAAATTGGCAGTACATGCCGGGCATGGTGGTGCATGCCTTTAATCCCAGCACTCGGGAGGCTGAGGTAGGAGGAGCGTTGTGAGTTCGAGGCCGGCTTGGGCTACAACGGGAGCACAAGGTTGGTCTGAGCTACACAGTGCGCCCCTGCCTCAAAAAACTAGGGCTGGGAGTTTGGCTCAGCAGCTTAAACGCCTGCCTGGCAGGCGCAAGGTTGTGAGTTTAAACCCTAGTGCTGCCAAAAAAAAAAAATGGCAGTGCAGCAGATTTGTATACACCAGCATCACCCCAAGTAGTATATTGCTCTCTTTGTTACCATGGCCTACAACATCGTTAAGCAACAAAGAGTATTTAGGCCCTCTTTAATTTTATGGAACCATCCACCATAATATTTTCAGTGCACCATGGGTCAAAGCATCTGTTGCTAGTGAAGAGTACATGTGAAGTAATCAGCAAGCAAACTTATCAAGTTGAAATGAATTATCAAAGGACACAAAGTGTCTTAGCCATTTTTCCATTACTGGGACAAATTACCCAACACCCACAACTGAAAGGAGAGGTATATTTTGGTTCAGTCTTTAGAGGATTCAGTTCTTAGTCAGCCATCTGCATGGAAGAAAGGGCGTGGTGGAAGGGCCTGGCAGAGGTCAGTTGCTCACATAATGGTGGCCAAGAAGCAGGGAGTGAAGGGAGAAGCTGGGAAGGGAGATGTGTCCTTCCAGTCAGGGCTCAGTGTTCAGTGTTTTCCAAGCAGACCCCACCCCCTAACAGCAAATTCAGTCCTGAACTCTTTGGTGGATTGATCCACTCTTTAGTACAGTACCCCCATTATCTAATCACCTTCCAAAGGGCCAACCTCTGAACACATGATATTTTGGAAGAACTTTTGATCTAAACCATAGTACATAGCTATGGCACAACACAGGTAGAATTTAAACCTAAGAGGTTTGATTTCACAATTCTCAGCCTGTACCATTTGGTCTGTGTCCTGCTACATTCAAGGCCATTGGTGAATCTTTGCAAACTACTCATTGTCTCTTATTCTCTGACTTGCTCCAGTACTATAAGCTTCTGATATGTCAATCAAAAAATATTGTTCTAGACATGAGTTTCCCCGAAACCCTCAGGATATCCCCAGTCTGTAGATTAAGGGGTTCCTAATGGGGGTCTCTGCACTATACATCCCTGAGGCTATTGTACTCTTCCTGGAGGAATTAGTGGTGGCCAGAACTGAGGTACATTCCAAAACCTGTCCCATAGAACAAGGAAATGACTGTTAAATTTGGCACACAAATGGTGATGGTTTTCTACTTTTCACCAGCGGATAGAATTTTCAGGACAGAGGTGCCAGTATGAGTATAAGAAAAAATTAATACAGGGAGGAGAACAGCATGAACCAGGCTGGTCAATGAATTCACCAGGATATTGTTTATGAGAACATCAGAACAGGCAAGCTTGAGAATATGATCCAGTTCACAAAAAAAGTAGAGAATCTCCAGATTTGTGTAGGATAACTGCAGTGTTGTTATGGTTTCTCCCTAAATGTCCCCCCTAGGCCACATGTGACCATAGCTGGGACCTATTCAGAGATGTTTGGCTATAGAGTGTATGATCTGGGCTTCAGGGTGTGTGATTACTAAATTAGACTACTGATAGGCTTGACATAGTTCTAGACTGAGTGCTACCCTCCCTAACATTTGGTAACTGAGAAAGAATATAAAGAGACAGAAAGAACCTGGAATTTCCACTTGTCCCTCATTGCTTTTTATTTTCTTCCTTTGCTGTCTTCTGCCTGCTCTGGACTTTCTCTCTTTTGCTACGCCCTTCTTTCATGCCACCTTACTTTGGAGCCAGCCAGTTACAAACTGAAACATCTACAGACTGTGAGTGAAAATAAACCTTTGTCTTTTTAACTTTGAGTGTTGGATATTTTGTTTCAGCTATCAGAAAGTATGTAAAACACAGTGTCACTGAGGTATCCAGCAGGGTAACCAGGTCACTGATGAGGAAAGGAAACAGAACCAGCAGCCAACAGTGGTTGTGGTTCATGACATCGTACCTCACAGGGTGAAGGTTGGTTACAACCAGTCACAGGCCTTCGCATTCATACACATGCCACTCATACATCCAAAAGTGACATTTGCATCATGCACCTCACATAAGAGATGTCTCTGTCCACAATCACCTTTGGGACCATGATGGAGGTGAAACATATGCCAGCCAAGGACAAGTTGGAGAGGAAGAAATACATGGGGTTGTAGAAAGGGGAGTCAGTGCTGGTGCCCTATGACATTGAGCAGGTTCTTGAGCACTGTGACCAGGAACATGAACAGAAATAGTGCAAAAAAGAGGAACTGCAGGTGTGGATCATTAGATATTCATAGAATAAATTTTCAAGTATTGGAAATATTTTCTGGCTTCATGTATTTGACGAGGCTGGTAGAAAATATGGAAGTCATGAAAAACCAAAACAGATAGTTTTTCCCACCTGATTCTTTTCTCTCCATTCCTTTCCTTGACTCATATTTCTCTCTGTGTATCTTTCCCCAACCACAGCCCATCCCAAGTTCTGACTTGGTGGTGCACTTCTCTAATCACATCACTTAGGAGGCACAGGGAGGAGGATTGCAACAGGTATGAGGCCAGCTTGAGGTTCTAAAGTATCCAGAACTGTCTCAACTACACAGTGAAACTATGACCCCAAAAGATTAATTGATGTTAAAGAATTTCTTCTAAATTTATTTTTTTAATTTTTAGTTTACCTTTAGAATGGTATATTTTTATGTGCTACAGATATTTTAATGTATATAAACCAAGTATAATGATCAATGAAGTATAATTAGCACATGTACACCTTAAACATTTATTTTTTGGCAAAACATCCAAAGAACTCTTTTCAATGAAGTCAAATATAATGTTCAATGAAGTATAATTAGCATATGTACACCTTAAACATTTAACATTTTTGGCAAAATATTCAAAAAACTCTTTTCTATATATTGTGAAATACACAATTCATTGTTTGGCACCTGTTATATTTCAAGTATAGTTGCTTATGGAGAATAAAATGGAAAGAAAATACTGTTGCACGATAAAAGGTTTGTGTCACTATAGCAAACAATGAAAGTTTATAAATGGAAAAGGTCTATGTTGCTTCATAGTTTTGGGGGTTCCAGTTCTTGCCAGCTGTCCCCATTGCTGTGGGCTAGTGGTGCTGCAGCAAGGCAGGAGAGCACAGCAGAGCAGTGCAGCTCAGCTCACAGACAGGGAGTGTCAGAGAAAGACAAGAGGAAGCCAGGGTCACAAAATTCCACATAGGGAAGTCTCAGGTGCCCATGGGTCCCAACAAAGTAACAGCCCTGGACTGGGGACCAGGTCGTCAGTATTTCAACCATTCTGGGGCATCCCAGAACTAAGCAGTACTAATTAATTTTTCCCTAAAGATGTCTTCAGGAAAATCATTACAGAATAAAAGTTTTTAGGGACACAGTTTGGAAAAACACAGTTTGAAGCCAAATTCTTCGTTTCATGTTTTCATGACTAAAGGTTTATTGGAGCACAGCCATTCATTCACATGCTTTTGTGCTGTGAAACTGGAGGTGAGCACTGGTCAAAGAGGCCATATGGCCAAAAGGTTGGAAATATTTGTAATCTGATGCTTTACAAAATGTTTTTCAATCTTTAGTCTAGAAATTTGATTAGAGTTAGGCTGTCGCAAGTATTAAGTATTTTCATGTGCTAGTGCATATTGCCTGTCTTACTGTTTGAAATGATTATTACCTAAATCCACCAATATATCAACAGTAACAAAGACTAATATTCTGACTCGTTCTTTGTTTGCTGGCTGAAATACTTCAACAATGAAGAACTATCTGTAATCAAATAAGTGGCCATCCTAAAGTGAATATCTAATACAGAGGCAGAATGGACTGTGGATGTAGCTCAGCGGTATTGGTAAAGTGTATAATTAGCCAGAAAAGAGCTAATCTCTGATTTCAGCAGCACCCTAAGAGAAAATCCTCACATAGGCTGTGTTCTAGACTTCTGAGTCTACAGTCCTCAGGTGTCCTGAAAAGAGCACATGAAACTGACTGTGTACATTCCCCCTCCTACCCAGTTGTAGCCTTTTAATTCCACATAGTCGCACTAGTGGAAAAATAATACAACTCCCAAACTGCTAGATGTCAAATACACCATGTTAGCTTTCTCCAAAACCAAAGAATTATTTGTTAGGAACAACAAAGCTTAAGAGTAGAAAAAATTTATTGACAGAGATAGCTCCCAAGAGGCAAGGGGGACCCAATGCTAGGTTGCCAAAGAACCCACTTCTCAAAACAAGTTTTATGGAACAAAATCACAAGATGATTACAATGTGGGTCAATACTGTGATCAACAAATAGGATTACAAGTATAGCCTCTTAGTTCATATTGATGCAATGGGGAAGCAGGTTATGTAGCAAGTGTACCTGGAAGGAACAAAGACCTTTTTAGGAAGAGATGCACCAGGAGATCATGGGCACCCACCTTGGCATCAGATGTCTATCTAGACTACATTGGAACACATGATGCCAATTACCTTATCGCCTGGGGAAGTATGTAGGCTTGGTGGTACTGTCTTTATTTTGAGGCCTGGCTTTCAGTAGATGTGCCTCCAGTCACAGTTGTAATGTGATTTCATCTTCTACATGAATCTTTTGAAGGTCCACCCCTGTGTGAGTAAATATAATAATTCTACCTAACTTAACACTCCATAATATTTACACAGATTGAAATATGCTGCTCCTGGAAACGCAGTAAAAGAGACTTCCTTTTTTACTGTTCCACATGTGAAGTCTTACCACAACATCACAAAAAGCCACTGGCATCCTGGGCCCAAATGCAGCAAACATGCCAAGTGGCTGGTGATTTTA
>RJWM01052680.1:0-10040 GCA_004363535.1 Dasyprocta punctata | reverse complement strand
TTAATAACAACAAAATTCCTCTACTAGGTTCATTTTCTATAAACTGTCCATTTCAAAGAGAGATGTACCTAAAAGTGTATCTATAATTTTACTTCTATGATATATATGAAGGTAACAACATTATATTTTAAAACCTAAAAACTATTTATTAAAACAATCTTCATATATTTATATTTTCAAGTATACAGTTTGAGGTTTTTTTCTGCCTGGAAAAATAGAATAGTTGTCATAAAAATTTAAATGTAATTTGTAGTGGTAAAATGTAGAAAAATAATGATGTACAGCCCACAGAGCTCTTTTTCTTTTTTCCGTGAAGAATTGCTGAAGCCTGGACTGTTCTCCATTCTACATATGTGTTTCTTGAACACCACAAGCTTTGGAAACCTGCCCATTTCTACCTATTCATTTTTACTATCTAGCAAGATCGGCACATTTCCAAACAAACTGCAAAGGACTCACCTTTTATTAAATATATTAATGTGACCCTTAGAAAGGAATTTAAGATTATATATTCCAGTTTATAATTTTATGAGGATGTCAGAAACTCAGTTAAATAAAAAAGCAGAATTGAACTTTTATTAGGTTCCTAATAATACTCTAGCAAATTATCACAAGACAGGTGACTTAAAGCAACAAAAGTTTATTTTTTTGCCATTCTGGAGACCAGAGGTCTAAAATTAAAGTGTTTGCAAAGACCTGATCTTCTTGTGGCTCAAGGCTTCTTTTAGTTTCTTGTGTTCACTGGCATTCGTTCCCAGACTGTACAGTATACCAGGCCTTCTTCTATCTTCACATCACCTTCTGATGGTTTAAATATCGCATGATTTCTTTTGTATGAGAAACTCAAAAAGAATAACATACATCTACACACACACATATATCTGTATCTGTATCTGTATCTATATCTATATCTAGAGAGAGAAATAGAAGTTGTGTAAATAGAAATAGGGAGATCTTTTCCAAACAGATGATAGAACAAGAGAAAGAAGGAGGAGAGGGAAAAGAGATGGAAAAAAAAAAGAATTGAAGGGGAAAATAATAAAAAATCCTTTTGCAAATGGAGAGGGCAGGAAGGAAGGGAAAGGGTAGAGGACGAAAAAAAAATAGAGAAAAAAAGATAGAAAAAAAAAGGAAAAAATAAAGATGCATCTTGTACATGCAGCAATTTCCCATAATGTTGCAATAATTATGTAGTGCAAACATATACTAATCCTTACATTAATTACACTTGCAAATTCTCCTTTTCCAAATGAAGCAATATTCACAGATTCTGGGTTTGAGCACATGTACCTATCTTTTCAAGAACCACCATCTTATATCCAATGGTCTAAATAGGACACTAATACTAATGACAATAATAATAGCATGCCCAGGAATCTCTGCTTACATCCTCTCATTTAACTACTTGTTATAATCTCCTTATTTTTAGGACAATAGATGCAAGGAGAAGGTCACTCCTGATTTTTTTTTTATAAATTTGTTAATTTAAAGTGAGATAAACTAAAACGTGAGCAAGGCTGGCCTGAACTACATAGTGCAACAAGAAAAATAAGGCCAGGAGTTTGACTCAGTAGCTTAAGCACTTGCTTGGCAGGTGCGATGTTGTGAGTTTGATCCCCAGTACCAAAAAAATAAAAATAAAAAATAAAAAATAAATAAAAAATAAACTAATTTGTGTAGATTTTCTTCATAGAGGTGATCTACTAAAATAGCTTTCTCAGTATTTTGTGAACAGCCACTTTTGAATTTTGCTTAGAACAAAGAGTTCTGTCATTCATCTAGATTGTTAATTACAACCAATGATTAAAAAAATAATACTGTGCTAGCTGTGATATTTCACATGGATTACTTCATGTAAGGGTCATATACATCGTTGTCAAAAATGCAGAATCGGAATGCCGATGCAGTATATACTCATCAGTGACCCTTGAGAAATCAGCCAAACTATCTAATCTCCATTTCTCTAATCTGAAAATTAACAGAACATCTAAATCCTCCCTCACTGAATTGGTCAGCACATGTTAAATGTGATCCGGGCAGTCTTTCAGAAGTGTGCCTCACGCTTTGTGCCTCTTCCACTGTTTTGAAGCGGCTGTGTATTTTCTCTTGGTTAATCCACATGAATGACGGAACTCTTTTCTTCTAAACAATATTCAATATTTTTGTAAAATGTGGCTGTTCACAAAATGTTGAGAAAAACGTTTTAGTAGATCGCTCCTGACATTCAGCTATGAAGAAATTCAGCACCAATTAGTTTATCTCATTTTAAATAAAAATAGATTTATAAAATCATTAGGAGTGACTTCCTCTCAACATCTATTATGTTATAAAATAAGGATATTCAGTAGATTGGCTAATAAATTCCAAACTGGAGATTTTACCATTTCTAAGATTTTAGGGCTGTGTCTTTATATACATAAAAATGTCTCTTTATATATGTATTTATATAGAAACTAATTTGAAAAGCATATTTTGGAAATAAAGACTGCCTAACAAAACTATCTCAAGGGAACCTCAGAGAGGCCCATCATTGTAGAATAAATGCTCCTTCCAAATTGAAAGTAGCCACACATATACAAAACCACATCCCTGGAAAGCTGCTACCTTCGCCCCAACACAATACTCCAACGACTAGAGCAAATCTGCATAATACTCTAAGCACTGGAGAAATTGCTACAAGCATTTCTCTACTATTAACAGAAACATCCAGCACTCAGAACCTGCAGCTCTGCTGAGTGGCAAATCTGTCCTGTTATCTCTTTTGAGAGGACCCTTAAGAATTATACATTGTGACTATGAAAACTGTAAGGCATAAATAGAAAAAATAATCATTGGTTCCCTTTTTAAATACTACACTTTAAAAGCACAGAATTGAAAATTGTCAGTCGATTTGCATGCTTTAACCTTAGCTCATTTTGAAAACTGGAAGAAAGGAAAAAAGTAACTCATGATAATGACAGAATGCTCGCTGTGAGGAAGTCTCCCAGAGGACCCAGTAAAAATCAGTGTGAGAGCTTTATTTTACAGAATATCTTTATTCATGGCTGTGAAAAAGGGAACAAACAGCTCACTAATTACCCTCATCAGGGAGGTGATGCAAACACCACTGGGGAAGATGAAAATAAAAAAGAGGATATAAATGCTTAAAGACCAGATGAAAAATGAATTGAAAGGGATCTAAAATATGTGAGCTAATACAACTGAAGAAAAAAGTTCAAACTTAATGTGTGTGAACAAAACATAGTCTGGAAAGTAAAAGTTGAAAAAAATGGTTCTAACAGTAACCGATTGTGTTACCATTTAAAAGGAAAAGCGTGTGCTTAAGGGGTTTTAAATCAGAACTAAAAGTACTGGATAAAATTGGGGAAAGAAAATTTATTCAAATGATCAGAAAAACATACCTCAGCAGCAAAATCTATTAAAGTGGGGATTAATTTCTCCCTAAGAATGGAAGCCTCTTCAGTTGATAATTTTAAAATTAAACTAGACAAACTACTGGGAAGTGGCTAGTTGGATTTGAAGCCATTCTGAATTGGCAGAAAAAGGCATGCAAGATGATCTCATAAGTTGACAGACAGCATCTCCCCAAATTGGTGTTAAATACCACTAACCACTTGCTTTGTTCATATCCCTACTTGGTTCCCACAAACTGAAACTGGCAAACATAGTCTGCAATGCATTCAGTATGCTAAATGGCATTCATATTGTATGCATTAAACACATGTTTGGGGAGAAAGCTTTGTCAGCCACTGAGATCACAAACAACTTCATTCCAGATCTGGGTATGGTTCACCTCTCAAAGGTTCATGATCTGAAAGCTTGGTCACCAGTGACTCAGTTTTGAGGTGGAGAAACATTTAGGAAGTGGGATTAGTGGAAGACAACTAGGTCATGGGGCCTCGACCTTCATGAACAGTTTGGTGCTTTCTTGCAAGAGTGAATTAGATCTCACGGGACTGGCTTATTTCCTATGAGAGCGGGTTGTTAGGCAACAGAAAGCATGGACCTTCCTCCATCTGCTTTATTGTTCCCACACATGAACCTTCTGCATGCAGCTGATTTTCCTTCTGCTTTTCCACTATGCTCCGATGCGAGGAGACCCTCCCCAGAGCTGGAGCCGTGCTGCTCCAACTTTCCACCCATTGGCTTCATGAGCCCAATAAACATCTTTTATTTCTAGTGTCAAGAATTCCATCATAGAAACACAAAGCAGACTAAGACATTCACTTGTTAAGGGAAAATCAATTAAATGATAAAACGCACAGTAATGGAAAGCTACCATTCCCTCTTATCCACACCATCAAAAACCACAGCTCTGAGTCAAAAACATGCACCTTAACACAGTTAACAGATGCTGCACTAGCTAAAATTCACGTGTGTTGTAAGCTCCCCCTCCACTGTTTCTCATCATTCACCATAGTTATTGTCTTTTTTTTTTTTTTTTTTTGAGTTTTTGGGAATTTTATTGGTGGGCCGAGGACATAGCTCAGTGGCAAAGCACTTGCCTGGCAAGCGCAAAGTCCTAAGATCGATTCCAGGTACAAACAAACAAACAAAACCAAACAAATAAATTTTATCGGGACAACTTAGAGGTACATAATGATAACACTGATTATAGTGAATTTGTAACTGTATATGATATATTTTGCTTCTTCTTTTTTCCCATTCCCCTCCCCTTCCTTCAACCTCTCTTACCCTCCTTATTTACAAAAGCTTTGTTTCCATTTCTTCTTCCTCTTCTTTTTCTTTTTGTCCTTTCTTTTTTTTCTCTCTCCCCACTCCCTATTCCCCTTTTCATTTGAATATTTTCTTCTTATTTCCCATTATACATTTTGGTCTTTATTTACACTTTGGTTTCTCACACCAGAGCAACCATTCTGTATTTAAACATGTGTGTCTGATTTATTTCACTTAAGAGTCTGGTCTCAAAGTGCATCCGTTTAGGAAGAAATGTCTCGAGCTTGTCCTTCTTTATGGCAGAGTAGTACTCCATTGTACAAAAAAAACACATCTTCTTTATACATTCATTGGTTGATGGGCAATTGAGCAGTTTCCAAGATTCAGATATTACAAACTGTGCCACCAAAAATGTGAGTGTATTCCTGTGGTGTGATGCTTTTAATTCTTTAGGGAAGAGACCAAGAAGAGAAAAACTGGGTTGAATGGAATCTCTTGTTTCAGATATTTTAGGAATCTCCACATAGATTTCCATGTGGTTGAACCAGCCCACACTCCCACCAACCGTGAAGAAGAGTTCCTTTTTCCTCACAGACCCTGCCAGCACTTCCTATTGGTTAATTTCTTGATAATTATAGTGAATTGGTAACGGGTGGTCAACTTAAACACCAGCTCAACTGAATCAGCATGGTGCTGAGCATGGATGGCCCGCCTGAGGACTGTGGAGCATAAAAAGGAGACCTGGAGAGGAAGATTAGCGTTATGGGTTCTCCTAAGTCTTGTTGTTATTTGGAGCTGTTGGTTTTCCTGGAGGAGCTTGTCATGCTGGCTCCCCTGATATGAATTTGCCGATCATTATCAGAGGATCTTGGGACCATGTGGCTAAGAATGGCTGCGGTTCACTTGGGGGAGCTCTGGTCTTTACTTTGAGCATCGCTTCCAGACTCCAGAGGGGCAGATGTGTGTTGTTTAGTCTCCAGGAGACACTTGTCATGCTGATTTTCTGATATGAGCTTGTCTTTCACAATGTCGGAGGAGCTCAGGACCTCGTTGTCACTGAGGATGGCTGTGGTGTTTTTCAGGGAAACCCTGATCCTTATTTTGAGCATTGCTTCTTGGTTCCTGTGTAGAACCCCCAACCTTCACCCCGCTGGTACAGACTTCTTAGCTTCCACCGCTGACCTTTGGGCCTTCCCAGCACAGATCCATGAAACAGACTTGCATGAGTCATTGTTGTGAGCTCTTGGCTTCCAGTTGGACTTGTGGAAGGCATGGTCAAGGGCTGTAGGTCTTCAGCTGGACTCATGCAGAACATTGCTGTGGGATCTAGGCCCTTGGTGGGTTTCCTGGGATCTTTAGTATGTGGATATATTTCCTGCACTTTCCTGTATTTAACTCCCATATTCATAAATACTACTATAAATTCTGTGTCCTGTATGTAGTTGTTCTCCTTGCAACTCTTGACTACAACAAAAATAACCATCCTTTCTAGAGTGGGATGGAATCTCAGCATTGTTTTACAGTTCACTTATTATTTAGTGTCCTCTGATAACTTACACCATTAACTCTGCTTGAAGAATTTATCATTCCTATATATATTTTATGCAAGAAAAATTTCTACTTCTACTGTTTTCCTAACTTTCATTTTATGCAGTCATTGAGACAATAGATATGAATAATCGCCTGTATTTGCCTTTCTTTTTCTGATGGAAACACCTACTTTATTGTAATTGTTCATTAATGTGGTTTCACTCCCTGGAAACTATAGTTTATGAGAATGTACATCACTGTGCTTTTGCCCAGTGTTTTATTACCATTTAATTCAGTGTCTGGCACATGTGAGTTCCAAAGACGTTTCTTCAGTGTATGGGGATAAATCAACTATTGCCACTGAAATACCATGCAGAAAATCACCCTAAAAGAAGTGGCTTGTTCCAACCATTTTCCGTTCTTTTTTGCCTACAGGTCATCTGGAATTTGCCTGACAAGTGAGTGAATTTGGCCAAGCTGAGAACCAAGCTGCAAACTGAAACTTCACTCCATCTGTGTCTAATCCCTCTTGGATCAATGGACTCACCAAGGCATGCTCTTCTCATTTCAAAGAAAGAAATACAAGAAGGGTAAGCATAAATGAGCAATGCTGCTAAAAGTCTAAATTTGGAATTTCTACAGTCATTTTTATTCATTTTCCAATGAGTAAAGCAAGTCAGATGACAGATTCCCACATCAATTTAGCAGAGAAATCTACTCCTTTGCTAGTCAAAGAAAGCATGAAGTCACACGGCAAATAGTAGGAAGTATGAAGGCTGTGAAATGAAAATTCAATCATCCATAACACAAATAAATAATTGTGGTGCATTTAAAGTACTTCAAATCCAGAGGAATGTTTCTCATTAGATTATGCTCCTGATGAAATGGGATAAGGTAAGTGCCTTGGCAAACTATGGATTACCAATAAGAACGCCAATATCAATCTAATAACTTTGATTATATAGCAGTCTTTCCTTCCTGACTTTGATAAACTGGATTGTTTGTCCAATTAAAAAGTACTTTTTATGGGATGAAGGTGTAGATCGGTGGTAGAGTGCTTGCCTAGCATGTCTGTGGCCATGTGTGCTATCCCCAGTACTGCACACACACACACACGCACACACACACACACCACAAGTAGTCTCAAGAAAATCAATATCATTTGTTATACTTTTTTATCAGTAGTTCAGGGTCAATGACTGAGAGCTATCTACAGTCCAAGGTGTTTTGACTAACAGAATGAGAAAATCTAATAATAAACCAATAACTTTTGGTCTGTTTTAGTTCTTTTGTGACAGAAAACTCACCTGTCATTTGAATTACACCTACATAAAGCCCAACAATTATCTTTAGATTTGCAATTACATCATCCAGAAGAACAGGAACAAAAGCAGTTTCAGTAATAAATTTATCTTTTAAGAAATTGGGCCAGTCTTCATCAAAGTGAATACCTGTAAAGAAGCTATTCAGTAGGATGACATCCTTATTATGTTTGTTAATAAAATGATTCTGAAGGTTTGGATTAAAAAGTGTTACTGGTGTAGTTTATCCCATAAAGCACTGGCGAAATCTTGCACGATAACTTTGGAGGAAAAACTGGACAAGAATGTAGCTTCAAAGAAAGACTGCTCATTTCCACTCATTCTATTCTAAACTTTTATCTCTTTAATTAGCTACCACAGTAGCGTAGAGGTTAATTGCATAGCATTTGGAGACACACACCTGAAATCATGCTTTATTTACTTTGTGGCTAAATCATGTTGTTTAACTTCTCTAAACCTCAGAAGATCACAACCAATCTACCTAGCATTGGAAGGGTTCACTGATAATGACACAGAGAGGAAGACTCGTGGTCATGTCATTATTTCTGTCCTAGCATGTAGCCAAATAGCTGGGTACTAGTACACCATTAGGTAGTGTTCACTTAAATTATGAAAAACTGGCCATGTACACAATTGCTCAGGTTTATGAAGATTTTATGCTTGATTAATTTCTTTAGATTTATGTTGAAGATCAACTAAGAATGCTAGCGAATGCTTAATATTTGGTTGTTTGTGAAAATCATAGGTCTGGATACCAAAAGTCAAAGATCAAGGTTGATTTCTTATGAGGTCTCTGTCCTTGCCATGTCTGTGACCATCTTTTACTTTCCTTATGTCTTCGTGTAGATCACTAGCATTCTTTATTATACTTCTTGATACATTATTTATATGAATTAGCATAAGCTCTGCCTCATGCTCCATACATGTCATGAATGACCACTGATGAAGACGTGATACATTATTGCTGTTGTTGTGTTTAGTCATGGGCCTACATGAAGTTTACTTTGCATGTGATGGAATTAATAATGAACTGTATGTATTTTCAAAAAAAGTTGTTAAGTTAAATCTACATATTTATACAAGCTTCTAGTACTGTTGTATTTTTCTTGATAACACTTCAGATTCATTGTGGATTTAAATAAATATTTAGAACATTTCCGTTCTTTACCGCCATTAGCAATTCAGACTCCCATTCAGTAGATACAAACTCAGTAATGACAGCTACAAGGTTAATTGCCACACACGTTATGGCAGCGGTAATCATTCACGGGTATGGACCTGCAGAAGGGAGCAGTAGGCAAGTAGGCAAAGCTTCTTCTGCGTGTGCAGCCACTTCCCATTCCTCCCATCACCACCTGAGCTTCACTTCTGGCAGATCAGCAGCAGCATTAGATTCTCATAAGAATGAACTCCACATGCAAGGGATCCAGGTTTCATGCTGATTAAGAGGTTCTAACGCCTGATGAGGTGAGATAGGTAAGATAGGTGTTGATGCCATTGCAATGGAGTGGCTGCAAAACAGCTAACATTAGCAGGAAACTCTGCAATACAAGTTAGCAATCATATAAATTTAAGTGTACACTAACTAACACACGTGTATCATCTAGAAGAAATTCTATATACAAAGCTAATATAGCAAACTGCCACAGTATACCTGCACTTCAGTAATAATGTGGTCTCAGTAAAATTTTATGTTTAAAAATTGTTTAATAACATGAAAACTTATATAAATTTATGTAGCCCACAAGAATGCTTCTCACAAAGGTCGGAATTTTGTTTGTTTGGAGATTGGATTTTCTTTTGCGGCCAGCTGAAGATTGTTTTCTGCAGCATGCTTATTAGACTGTCTTGCAAAGCAGAAAACAATTTTTGAAGCATAAAATACAGCTATATTTATCTATTCTAAAATGTACAGATACTTTTTCATAATAAAGTTAAGGGCAAGAGGATGTTTTATCACCCTCTGTTTTTTGCTTTGACAATATTTCCTGTTTTCCATGTGCAACTCAAAGTGTATAACACCAGACTGTGGTAAATATTTAAACGTCAGTTTAACCAGTCCAATACTTTAACAATTTCTTTAAGTTTATCATCAATTCTTCTACTGTTAGTTTTCATATATACTATTCTCAAGTTGATTTATAAACAAATTAACTGACAATATCAATAAATTTTGGTTGTTTTTATTCAAACGACACCTGTCTCTACCATTAAAATTTGCTTTCAACAGCAGTTTCTTTTCCTTCGGTGTGTGCTGATCCCTAACGTGACAATATACAGATTGAAAGAGAAAAGGGAAGAGGAAAAGATATTGTTGTAGTCAGGGGTTACATGGAGAACAACTACATACAGGACACAGGGTTTGTAATACTGTTTTATAATAGTCACCCAAAGTTAAACACAAGAAAGTGCAGGAAAATCTGTCCACAACACTAAGACCCAGGATAGCCGAGGGCCTGGATCCCACAGCAATATCATGCAAGAGTCCCACTAGAGACCCAAATGCATGAC
>RJWM01052679.1:0-10040 GCA_004363535.1 Dasyprocta punctata | reverse complement strand
ATGTAAATTTTCACCCAGGCATATAATTATTAGGATATCGAAATTCAACAAAAGCACAGAATACTAAAAACTGTCAGAGAAAACAAACAGATCACTATGAAGGAAAGTCTATCAGAATTATGGCAGACTTCTCAACACAAACCTTCAATCAAGAAGAGCTTGGAATGAAGTATTTCAAATCCTGAAAGAAAACAACTTTTAAACCAGATTGATGTATCCTTCAAAACTATCTTTAAAATTGATGGAGAAATGAGATACTTCCTTGACAAAGAACAAGTGAAGAAATACATGGGCCCCAAACCAACATGACAAATAGTACTAAAAAGACACTCAAAAGGAGACAAAGATAATTACAATCCTAAGAACAACAGAAAAAGGGCACTAAGAAGGGCAAACAATTAAAAAGAAAAAGTAGAAAACCAACAACAGAAAGATAACATGATAGGGATAAGTCAGTACATGTCAGTTATATCAATAAATGTAAATGGTCTCAATTCACCAATAAAAAGAAACAGACTGACTGAGTTAAGAAGCAAAATCCAACAATGTGCTGTGCACAAGAAATATATTTAACACAAAACGAAATTCAAAAACTGAAAATCAAAATATAAGAAACAATGCTCCACACAACAGGAACCCAGAAAAAATCAGGGGTAGCTATTTTGTTTTCAGCCAATGTGAACTGCAAACCAAGAAAGTTTAAAAGAGAATGAAGGTCACTATATGCTTGTTAGGGGAAAACTTGAAGAGGAGGAGATTACAATCATAAATATATATGCACCAAATATGGGAGCACCCAAATATGTAAGACAAATCTTAATAGATAGGAAAACCCAAATAAACAATAATATCTTAGCCCACTGTCCCTCAGACAAAGGACTTCTATGTAAAGCATATAAAGAATTAAAAAAAAATCGGGCCCCCAAAATTCAAGGACCCAATCCAAAAATGTGCATCTGAGATGAATACACACTACTCAGAGGAAGAAATACAATTGACAGATAAATATATAAAAAATGTTCAACATCAATGGTCATTTGGGAAATGCAAATTAAAACAACACTGAGATTTCATCTCTCCCCAGAAAGAATGGCCACAATAAAAAAAAAAACTAATAAGAAATGCTGGAGGGGCTGTGAGGAAAAAGGAACTCTTCTCCACTGTTGGTGGGAGTGTAGACTGGTGCAACCACTGTGGAAATCAGTGTGGAGATTCCTAAAGAAACTCGGATTATAGATTTCATTTGACCCAGCTATACCTGTTTTGGGCATTTTCCCAAAAGAATTGAAAACATCATAGCATAGTGATATATGTACACCATGTTTATAGCAACACAATTTGTAATGTCCAAATCTTGGAAACAACACAAGTTCTCATCAATCAAGGAATGGATAAAAAAGATGTGGTATTTTTGTACAATGGAGTACTACTCAACTATCAAGAAAGACTGCATCAAGATTATTATAAACAAATGGACATGACTTGAAACCATACTCATAAGTGAAATAAATCAAACTCACATGTGTAAATACCACATTGTCTCCCTAGTGTAGGAATTTCAAAAAGAATATACAATCCAAAATCTATGATAAATGCAGTGTAAGGGAAAGAAGCTACTCAAAGAGCAAAAGTAATTGGGATGGGGAAAGGAGGAAAGGAGAAAAGGAAAAGGAAAAAGATATAAATTTGTATATTTGTATGCATAAGATACCTAAAATGACTATACTACTAAATGTATTAGTTTTTGAAAAAGAACAGTTAATACTCATATGATTAGGTCAATATTGTATGTCTATAACTTTTAAATTAAACAACCCTTTTGAAGGTAATGATATGCAATATTGCAACCATTGTCAAATTCCTATCATCTTTTTTTGTAAATGTATAATGTTATTGTATTGGATTTGTTGTTGTTGTTTATTTGTATCTTTTACATTTTGTCTTTCTTTTCTGTGTCTTTTCCTCTTAAATAAAAAAGTGTATTAAACAAACCACCAATGCAAGTTATAAAATGGCAACAATGTAACCATATAAATAAAGATTAATAATTAAATGGCAAATATGGAGCCATTCAGGAAATATAGAAACACATTTCTAGGACATTTTGCTGTAGAGAAAATGCTCAGTTATTAATTGTAAAGGAAATCACCAGTGAGGCCTCAGTGTATGTGGTGGTCTCCACTAACTAGGTGTTAGAAGAATAACCCCAGGTGTGATTACCAATATTCTGCAGAAATTTCCTAAGGTTTATTAGAAATACATTGCATGTGGATGAAGACAACTGCATATAACAGAAACCCTGAAAACATTTTAAAAGAGCTAAAATAAAAACCACCTTTATGTATCTATAATTTTGATTTGATCACTTACCCTCTCGAGTCTCATTTCTCTACATATTAAATAGGGAGATAAGAGTATTGAATGTATAGGATGGACTTTCATATTTCCATTGTTTGTTTTAAATGACAGAATTTCATGGTGCTGCCCAGGCTGGTGTTTAAATCCTGGAATCTTGTTATGTTCTTGCCTTCATTTCCTGAGGAGTTAGTACTACATGCATGCATCACGATACCCAGTTTGAATGAGCTTCTATTAAAAAAAGAATAATGCTTATTGGGTTCCAGACTCAAGACAATATATATAAAAAGATCCAAACATATCACTTATAATCACTAATTATATTGTAAACAAAGGACTAAAAGACAGTACTTATTTTCTGTCATCAATATGATTTTACTAATATTACTGGGAAAAAAACAGCATGAAACTAAAAAGTGTGATATCCATTGGTTTTACATAAAAGACCCTGATCTCTTTTCCTTTTTGAAGATAATAGCAATATCCTGGGGCAGGAGAGATACAGGTGCCAAGACAAGTTAAGGATTTGGAGATCACTGGTTTCTAATCAAGATAGTTTCCTTGCTGTCAGAATGAGGGAGTCCTCATTATTTTTAAATTTTTTTTACTTTTGTTTAAAGAAAAAAGGTAAAACAAAAATTTCTAACAAGATGATGGAAGAATAACTAATAGATTGTGTATTATTATCTTTAAAGTACTTACTCAGAGTAAAAGAGATGGGCATAAAAAATTCTCCAGTCAATATTGGCACAAACCTTCCTTTTTATGAACTATGTGACACTAGTAGCATTACAAACTTGCAATTTTTCTCTTTTTCCTTCTTTTCTTTTCCCATTTCCATATCTTAGCTCCTTTTAATTTTTTAAAAAATTTCTTCCCATTTCACAATCTCATGACTAGCTAGAGATCAAATGTTATGAAACAGACTCAACAAATCAATGAACATCACAGTCACATTTAAAAAGTAACAAAAAATTAGAGTATCAAGGCCATCTCTGAAAATGTCCTATAACAAGAAGAATTTTCCAACTCATTTACATTGCATTGGGATTCTTCTAGGTTCAGTCTGGAGGGATGATTCTTTTCACTTCCATCTTTAACAGTTGCAGTATTTTGTTCTTTTTCTTTTTGGAGAAGAAATTGATTGTCAAAAGGTAGGATTAATTGAAGCTAGGGAAATTGTGTTTCAAAGGTGAAGACTTTTCAGGTACAAATATTTCCTTTGTGTACTTTACCTCTATCTCACCAGGTTTAGATGAAGAAGAACGAAGTATTTTTCCTTCTAAATATCAGTACCTTGCAGAAACTTCTACACGCCTGTGTTTATTATGGGATTATTAACAGTAGTCAAGATATGAAAACCACCACAGATCTGATGATGGGTGAATTCATAAGGTAAATGTGATACACATACACCATAGAATAGTAATCAGAAAAAAATGATGAAATTTTGTCATTTGTGACTGCATGATTGAACCTGAAGGACTTTGTAGTAAGTGAAATAAGCCAGGTCCTGATACTGTCCTCACTCCTATATGAAAGGTGGTAAAGTTTATCTCATAGAAACAGTGAGAAAAGAGAGCCCACCATGGATGAGAAGGGTGATTGAGATTGCGGTTGGAGGATGGAAAATAGTATGAAAAACACAACAATGAGAAAAAGAAATATCTAATGCCCTGCAGCCCCAAATCGAGATTGTTTTTAGCAACACTTTGAAGCAAGGTCCTAAGTTTGATTCCCAGTGCCCAAAAAAGAGAAAAACAACAACAAAACAAACAAACAAACAAAAAACCAAAAACAAACAGTTCTAAAAAACAAGCAAACAAAAAAAACCAAAATAATTAAACAAAAAACCCTAAAGCAACCATGTAGCCACAGTGACAAAGATTAATAATTAAATGGCAAAAAAGGAGGCACACAGGAAATATGGTATCACCTTGCTGGGACTTTTCATCAGGTAGAAGATGCTCAGTGAAGATTTGAGAAGGGAACCAGCAATGAAGCGTCAGCACATAGTGGGAATCTACCCACCAGGGGGCAGTAGCACAATCCCAGCTGTGGTTACCAACTTCCTCTAGATATTTCAAAATGTCTGTTAGAGAAACATTGTCTGTGAATCAACCCACCTGCCTAAAGCAGGGATCTGGAAACGTTTTTAAACAGCTCCAATCAAAAACATCTTTTTGTACCTAATGAGTTATTTTGGGTTAATCACTTGTCTTCCTGAGTCTAATTTAGCAATACTAACTGAGGGTATGAAGTATTGATGACGTAAACTAGATTTTCATGTTCTCTTGTTTGTTTTACATGACAGTGTCTCTCTATGCTGCTCAAGCTGGCCTTGAACTTCTGCACTCCGTCTATCAACCTGCCTCAGGTTCCTGAGTAGTTTGGACTATACATATGCCTCACTGTGCTCAGCTGAATGGACTTTAATAAGAGAAAAATATCGAATATTTATTAGGTTCTAGCCTGAAGGCAGCATGCATAAAATGATTCAAACGTATCATTGATAATTATCAGATGTGTTCTTTAATTTTATTTAATTTATTTATTTTTATTTTAAAGAGGATAAAACCAAGGAAAATAAACCAGTATAAGTGATACAGGACTTCAAGACCTTATGAAACCAACAATAGTTAAGATAATGACTTTTGTTGTCTTCAAAATAGTTGCAGATAACTTTGGACATAGTATAAATTGAGCAGAACAGAATAGAATAGAAATAATAAAAATGAAACAATGAATGTGATAAAGGACTTCAAAACAAGCCAGTAGTAAATTCAGAATGGCTACCATGACTTGTCTTGCTATCTTTCAAATAGTTGCTCATGCCATCAGATTTAACATAATCAAACAAAGCAAAGGAGAATAAAACCCAACCCAACAAAACAATGAAGATGATATGGTTTCCCTGCTGGAATCACGTCCTAGTGAGGCCTGGTTATTTCCCTCCACAGTCCTTGAATGGTGCTGACTCCACAAATGTGTTTTTAAATGAAAACTAAATGACAGCACTTGATCTTTGCTGTTAGTGTGATTTTCCTAATTGTATTGGGGAAAAACACATGATGCTAAGGAGTGTGATACCCACTGATTTATCATGAAAGAACCATAATTTTCTTCCTTTTTGAAGAGAACAACAATATTCTGTAGATACAAGAAGCCATGCTCCCAATACAAGTCAAGGGTTTGGAGATGCAAGGGACCTAATAGAAATAGTTCCCTTGCAATTAGACTGGGGAGTCATCTTTAATGTAGGGTTCTAGTAATTATTAGGAGGTTAGAGTACTGGAAGGCAAACAATTCATGTAGTAATAATAAATACTATAGTCCCTTGATTTTCGACCTTGTCTCCTGGGAACAGAGTATCTTCAGGGACGAATTATCCTTCTTGAGCATAACAATGTCCCATGGGGAAGGAACTGGAGTATCAAGAAAGACCTGTGAGTAATGAGAAGGTCTAAGAAGCTGTAGGTTCTCTCTCTGCCCAAACAGCCTCAGTACTGGCAGTCTTGGGCTGGACAGGTCATGGTTGTGGCATGCAGAACCCTATTTCTGGCTCTTAGACCAATGTTGGACTTACTCTTGCTGTGTTTTCTGGGCACATAGTTTTCCTCTCTATCTTCAGCTATTCAGGAAACAGGGTTTCCAAGCAGAGACCTTCCTCTCTGAAATCTCATTCAGGTCAGTCTGGGAGTGCAATAGTTCTTGCAGGAAGGGCTCAGGTTGGAAGTCACCAACTTCTAAGTATCTGATATTCTGAGAACAAAGGCAGCTAAACCATAAGCTGAAAGAGTGAAATTTGCAGGACTGTTCAGTGATTGGCTTAATTAATACATTTATGTTTTTATTTATTGTTTTAGAAGTGAAATGTTACTGAACTGAGCATCATAGGGTCATTGCTGACTGTGGCATGAATGCAATGCAAGCCCAGTTAGAAGAGGGGATGAGTGGACAACGTTATTTCTGTAACAGTAAAGTATGTTTTTTCCAGGATCATTGCAACTTTGAGAAGTAGAGAAATTTGTGATTAGCTACAGAGGACTAGGAAGTTAAGGGAGGGCATCTCACTTTATTACTATGATGGGGCACTTTTGACTGTGCTGTTCCATTGAAAACCACGGTATTTCTTCCAAATACAACCTGGAAGCAATAGTTTACATGTCACACAAATTACGTTTCTACTCTCATACTCTGCATTTAAATTTAAACATTTATTTAGTAGGTAAAATATGGTTTATTAAGAGGTGTTTCACAAGTATTTCCTTGTCCTGTGGCTGAATAAGAGTTTGTTCGATGTCTACTTTCCCTATTGCAAACTTTCTGTGAGAATTTTTGGCTTTGTATTACTAGTGTATCATTTTGACATACAATAACTACATTTACATATAACATTGTATTGTGTTTCGTTCCATTCTTTCAAACTTCCACTGTGTTGCTTTCAATTTAGTTTGTTTACATTTGTCTGAATTATATGAGAAAAACACGTGAACCCTTACAAATTTTATGCTATCGAATATAGCTGCGGTGCTTCCAAATTTTTCTCTCTTCTCTAATGCGGCAGATTCATTTCATTATTTCAGCAGATCACCTGTATATACAGAAATGCAGCGATCATTATATGCAATGTTTTCAGTGACTGCATTGTACCTAACATTGACATTTTGATCTTGTTTTGTATCTAGTGCTCATTTTTAAAGCTATATGAATTTCAAGCAAGTTTTACTCGTTATTACATGTCAATTTTTCAGAGAGAATTCTTAGCTAGAAAATGTTTTAGTTTTTATTGAGTTAATCGACTGTCTACCATATATTGGTTTTTTCATTTTAAAACAATTTACTTCCTTGAAGATTTTAAATGCAGTTTTCTTGATGTGTATCAAATTCATGGAGTTTACTTTCACATTAAACTGCTTAAATGCTGTGATACTCACAAACTGATTAAGCAGAGGTACCACATTTGTTTTCCTTCATATAAATAGATAATAATGGCAGTTTGTAATCATTCAAGATTTTCTGAGCAATTGAAATATAGTATACTTTTCAACAAACTTCTGCATGTATGGAACAACATTCCTAATTCATTTAACAAATTACATGGTGTATTATTTTTATTGATTTGTGTATGTTGGACCATCTCTGCACCTCTGGGATGAAGTCTACTTTTGCATAGTGAATCGTCTTGATGATCTGCTGCATTCTATTTGCCAGTATCTCACTGAGGATTTTTGCATCTATGTTCATTAGTGAGATTGCCCTGTAGTCTTTTTTGGGGGGTGGGGTCCTCCTCTGTTTTGACATCACGGTAATACTTGCTTCCAAGAATGATTTTGGAAGTATTGCTTCCCTTTCAATTGCATTAAAGTTTCAGCATCAGTGGCATTAGATCTTCTCTAAATTTCTTGTAGAATTCAGTAGAATTCAAGAATTACTCAGTCAAGACCTGGGCTTCTCTTCCCTGGTAAGTTTTAAATTATACTTTTAATTTCATTGGCTGCTTTCTAGTTATCTAGAATTTGTATATCTTTTAGATTTGGTTTTGGCAATTAGTATGTGTCTAGGAATCTGTCCTTTCTTCTGTGTTTTCCATCTTATTAGAGTACAGATTCTCAAGGTAGGTTTTGATGAACTGGATTTCCACAGAATTCACTGTGATTTCTCTTTTTTGATTCCTAATTACTTGAATTTGAATCTTCTCTTTCCTCCTTTTGATGAAGTTGTCCAGGGGATTATCAATTTTATTAAATCTTTCAAAGAACCAGCTCTTCATTTCTTTGATTCTTTGTATTGTTTCTTAGACTCAGCTGCATTAATTTTTGTTCTGATCTTTATAATGTCCACTTTTCTATGAGCATAGAGTTTGATTTGTCCTTTTTTTCCTAGAAAACTGAAGTTCAACAATAAGTTATTTATTTGAGCTCATTCTGTTTTAATAATGTAAGAAATTTCCTTCTTAGGACTGATTTCATTGCATCTCATAAATTCCAGTATGTTTTATCAGCATTATCATTTAATTGTAGGTACTGTTTACTATCTTCTGTGACCCTTTGGTTGTTCAGATGGGTGTTGCATGATTTTCATGTCTTACGTAGTTTTTGTGGTTTCCTTTGCCATTGATTTACCTTGTTGCTGGGTGTAAGAGAGATAGAGGGCAAGATAAAGAGATGAATGAGGTCAAATATAGTAGAAGCCAGGCTGGAGGGCAAAGGATCAGCACCAAAGTTTTGGGAAACTGGAAGATACAGAAGAGAAAGAATGAAAGAGAAAGTGAGGAAGATTTCAGGTGAACCAGAAAGAGAAGAGACAATGTTTACTCTTATAAAAATACCTTAAAATCAAGAGAGTTAGTTGAGGAAATAGAGAAATAAAACAAACAGTGAAAAACAAAAAATAAGTGTAAGAAACCTAAACAATGAAAAAAAGAAGAAAAAAGAGTAGAGATAAACAAAAAAATAAAAAAAACCTAAGATAACCACAACAAAACAAACAAAGCAACATGAAAATATCAATAATACAGAAAAAGGAAAACCAATCAGAGAAAGAAAAATAAAAGTATTAAATCCCTGTGGTGTCCCCAGTTCTATGGCAGTGTCCAAGTCAGACTCAAGAAGTGTGTACTCCAGCCAAGTTTGCAGTGGGACTTGTGCTGGCTGTGGGGCTGATCTCGCCCTCTGGATGTGGGGGCTTGAACTGATCTCTTGCTGTCTTTCTCCCAGAGCCCTTTGATATAAATTGGTGGCCTCGCCCACATGCTTCTGTTCCACATGTCCGTGTATTGGAGGACAAAGCTGGTTCACCTTGTGAACCACTGGCTCACATTCTCCCTGCTGTTTGGAATCTCCACACTGCTGGTCACAGCTGCCAGCATATTTCCCTGCATTGTGGCCGGGTCCTGCTGCTCCTGCCTGGCCAGCATGTTTACCTGCCCTGGGGCCTGCTTCTGCTGTTTGCAACTGTTTTATAGCCATTGTATTCATGTGGTACTCCTCCCCCACACTTGATTTTATTATAGCACTTCTCATTTTCTTTAATTTTTTCTAAATACTTCTCATTTAATCGCATGGCATTGTGGGAGGAATGGTGAACAATGTGGGCAAAGTCTCTCCTCAAATGTTCTTTGCATCATAACAGCTGGAGAAGTGTACAGTCAAATACCTGTGTGCTTGATAGTCTGTTCCTGGGATGAATCACAGGGAGAGGATAATTCAGGGTACATGTTTATGACCTTCACTGTCTGTGCACAATTTCATAGATATGGTGATGGGAAAGGACTGCATGTTGTCTACAATGTGCCCATTGAGTTTCCCAATATCAGATCCCTCATAAAAGCAAAGAGCAGAATTGGGATAACTAGAGACTGTAAAGAGTGGGAGGAGTTTGGAAATGGAGGGAAGATGGTTAATGGGTAAAGGGGACAGCTCCATAGCAGGAATTATTTTTAATGCTGTATAGAACAGTATGGTAATGATGGCTGACGACAGTAGTTGTGTTAGTATTTCAAAATCTCTAGTAAAGAAAATTTTGAATGTTCCCATGTGAAGAAGTAATAAATATTTAAATTGGTAGCAATAACCCTTATCCTGGACTCCAGGAAGAGCAAGCTCCTCGCCTCCCAAGAACCCACCTTGCTGGGTCAGGGAGGATCCAACCAGAATACAACTAGGCAGCCTTCCTAGTGG
>RJWM01052678.1:0-10040 GCA_004363535.1 Dasyprocta punctata | reverse complement strand
ATGAATTGCAAAAAAGGGAGTTCTTTCCATCTGAATGATTCCCTAAGTGAAAGATCTCTTTTGTGACAAAAGATTCTGTTTCTAATAGGTTAACCTATTTGGGTTTGTTCATAAACTCTTGGAGAAGGCATTTTTCATAGTAAATTTTAGTACTCAAATCTAGTCATGGTGTCATGAAGAAGTTGAACCATCCTTCACAGTTTTTTTTCCAGAATTCCAAACAAAATATTTTTGTAAAGCACATTTTTTTCCCTTTCAAGGTTCATGTTAAAATAAAGGTCAGGAAATTCCATCAAGTAAACAAGTTAGCCACAACTTTCATCCAAAGGGACACACATCACAGGTGTTGCTCAGTGCCGCTGGAGTTGGTTTAAACACATTGGTTATGGTTATATATAGTACTTGAAGTCCAAACATTCACTCTGACTCCATCATCACTTACTTAGGTTGTCCCAGCAAATGCCTCTTGGACTATTTCTTTGCCAAATTTAAAATGTAATGGATTCTAAACTATAACAGAAAAATCGACTTCTTCATTTTAGAAAAAGGCAAAAAGGCTTTATATTTTACCTTTTTTCATCTCAAAAGGAAGTTTATAAATGCAAATAAATTTTAAATACATTCAGTTACACAAGAATGAAAGTAATACACTAGTTTATCTTACTAAAAGGGATCTTTGCAAATTAGAAAAGTTAGACAAAAAGTCTCATTTTTTCTTTTAAGAAAACTATGGAGAATAAAAAGATAAATGGCAAATTAACATATATAATAATGATTTTTAGGTAAACCCTTCACTGAAATTACATTTCCTTATATGTGTAGAGTTTGGTGATTTTTCACAAATATAACAGTGCAACTAGCACTAATATGAGGAACTAGATAATCACTGCAGCATTATCCCAGATATGCCTCTCTTATCCTCTGCTTCTCAATGCTGTTCTTACCCCTAAGGATAACCACCTCTAACATCTAATACCATAAGATTTCTTTTACTTGAATTACATTTTTTGAACCTCAAATAAATGGAATTATTCAGTATGTTTTTTCTGTGTCTGTATATTGAATAGTGTTGGTTGGAACATGACTGCATACATCTTTTAGTGAACATGTGCTTGCCATTACTTTGGGTATAAACCATTCAGTAGAACTGGTTCCATTGGTTCCATATGGCAGCATATACATGCATATGGTAGGTAATGTCAAAATGTTTCTCAAGAGATTCTACATGTTTTCATCTTACACTTACATATACTAAACCATGATGCTTTTCCAAGTCTCATTTGTCATGAGAGATTTCCTTGGATTGAAAATGTTATTTTAAAAAAAGCCATCTTCTGTGTATAAATAAAAATTTAGTTTTGCTAATATAATCATTTTGGTGAAATTTTTTGTGGCCTCCGTCATAACTTGTGAAAACGAATGTTCATAATGGTACTAACAATTCCACCAAAAGACCAGACTGCCAAGTTCTACAGTGAAACAGAATCACTGTAAGACAAGGATGTAGTCCACTTGGAAATAGATGGTACCTTCTAAGCTTCCAAAACCAAATGTTCTGTGTTATAAAAGGGTAGTACACTGTTTTCTAGGAAAGTCAGGTTAAAATATATGACTAAGACTTTTCCTCAAAATACATCAGAGGTATTTTTTTTTTTAAAGAAACTGAAATCAAATCTGGCTAATTTAACAGAAAAGATATTTGATAAAATGGTATTTGGTAATTTGCTAAATTGCTTAGAGCACCAGAGAATCAGGCTTGGAGACATCTCCATGATATGAGGTGCTTAAAGTATGATTTGAATGGGTCCTCTGTAGACCAGTTGCCATTGTCCAGGGTTGCAGGTTCCACAGTCTGCTCTGAATGGTCCATATTAATGATGACCCACATGAATCTTGCATCCTGGTACTTTTGCTCTTGTGCTATCTACTTCCACTGTGGGTTGAAGCTCTTCTGTGTGATCAAGTGAATGTGGTAGCAGTTCCGGTGTATGACCATGAGGCAAGGTTATAAAGAACACTGAAGCTATCACTTGGTTTCTTTGATTACTCACAAGAAGCCCTCTAAAGAACTCTGGCCTAAAGCTAACAGGGAGCACCAACTTCCCATGCAAGTGAGCCACCTTGGAACCTCCTTTTTGTCACACCAGCAGATGATTGCAGCCCCATCTAACAAGTTAACTGTAAGTTCTTAAACCACATCTATTCAATTGTGTTGTTGTGAGTTCTTCACGCACAGAAAATGAGAAATAGAAATGTTCATTATTGTTTTATGACATTAAGTTTTGGGGTAACTTGTTGCACAGCACTAGGTAACTAATACAATCACCAATTTTAGACATGGGATACAGCTGCTAGAACTGTTGCTAACATTGCTTTTGGGAAATGAATGTATGTGCAAACAACCTCACCATAGTGGATTCTGAGATGTCCCAATTCTTCAGTCCATGGCTTCTGATTTAAACTCTAGTGTCTTTGCACTTAACTAACTCTACCTGGCTTTACGTTTGCATATTTTAGATGCATAGAAGACACGGAAATGCAAGTAGTTACTCTTGCAGAATAAAAAGTGAACTTCTACTCACAATACTGTAAATTATCCAAAGCTAGGAAAATAGGTTAGGTACTGAGCATCCAAGAAAAATACTAAGTCTACCATACCTTGTCACTTAAGAGTGTGACTGTAATATTGGTGCTGTCTGGGACTTTTGTTGTTATTGGTCTACACTGAGATAAACACAGACAATGAAAATTAAGTTATCAGGGCTGGGGATACATCTCAGTGGCACAGTACCTGCTTAACAAGTGTTTAAGTGTGAGGTGGTAAGTTCGATTCCAGATACGCTCCCCCTCAAAGAAAAAGTCTTCAGAAATTTTACAGCTATTTTCAACCACATTGCTGTTGCATTTGACAAAAATACTGGCTTACTACTAATTAAAAATAAAACAAATTAATTCTTTGCCACAGACAGTTTGAGAAGCACTGAAGTACATTCTATTTGTAACAAAACTACTTAACCCGACAATATTGTGCCTCTCAACTGTCTTCTTGAAAGTTTCAGGAGACAGTTGATTTAATGTGATTGACATCACTGAGCAATGATTTTTTCTACATCATTCAGTTACTCAAACATTCTGAATGTTTTGATTTTTCTTTTTTCATTGTAGGGCTTTTTTTTCATTGTAGGGCCTTGCCCATCTTATGCATGTAAGGCAAGCATTCTAGCATTGAGCTACATCCCCATCTCTGGTTCTGACACTCTTTGTACATAAAATTATTGCTTTAAAAATCAAATCATTTTGACCAATAAACACGAATGGAAGTAAAAATAATCCTGTACTCTTTACAACAGATCTATAACATAAATAATACTACGATGCCGCTTATTTTACAAACGAGATAAGGAAAGCTCAGAGAAATTAAATGACTTGCAGTCACACTGATTCCCAAATGATAGAACCAGGATTTGAACCAACATAGACTGGTTCTATAGTCCACTGTATTATACTGCCTAACTAAAATAATGAGAAAAAAATTAAATCAAACTACTGTCTAGTAGTATAGAGACTGTTTTCTCTTTGAATAATTGCCCTTGCAGTATAGGTCTTTGCAGAAATTTCTGAAAACATTTAAAACAACTCTACTTTTCTTAACCGTCAATATGCCATTCAATTACAAAAGATCTGCCTGCATCTGTCTACAGCATTGTAATGCCCCTGAAACATAATCTGTGGTTACCTTCCAAAACGATGCTTTAAAAATAAATAAAAACTTTCGTGTTTTTTAGGTAATTCAGAAATAGGGTTTAAAAAAAGAATGGAGGCGCTGCAGGGAAGCCGTCAACATGGTGGGGTTGCTCTGGGGCTTGCGTCTCTGTCCCTGAGTGGACAAGGTGGCCCCAGTGCAGTCTCGCAGTGGGTTGGTGGTTACTTGCATCTGGTCCAAGAACCATAGGCCGCTGGCCTGGGCACAGGGCCGCCCGGAGTGTGTGAGAGGGATCCATCCAGGCAAGCTGCAGGGACTTTAGCACAGGGATGACCATAGCTGGAATAATATTATTACTAAGAAGTGTTTGACTGACAACAAAATTTATAAGCTCTTCAGATATTCCAGCAGAATTTATAAGGAAGAGTTAAATTGCAAAGACAATGACACCAGAAAACAGAATCATTTAGAAACTGAAGGTATTCCCATTACTTTGCCTACTACATCTTCACGGAGAAAAAGAGGCATGTGGTGTTTTGCTGGTTAAGCCACCTGGAATAGAACCCAGTGACACTGGGAGCTCAAAAAAGAGCTCAAAGCTGCCCAACTACTATGGTTCCAACTTACTGAAAAGGAGAATTCAATACTCTTTTGCAACCTTTTAGTGAATAAGGTGGCACCTTTAGGAAAGATAATCGCTTTGTCTGGAGGAACTGTGGAAGACAGCCTGTATTTACGCTCAAGTTTTCCGGCTTCCAAGTCCACCTCCATTTTAGATACACTTACCTTACATATCTTCCCAGGTTAACAAACCATGTTGCATGCTTATTTGTGGATGTTCTTCTGTGTGAATTTAATGAATGCGTGGTGTTGAAATTTTCATTCTGATTTTGGTTCAAGGGAAAAAACTCATAAAATTTTAAAAATTGAGACAAATATGATAAAGCTTTCATAATTGTTATTAACCTTTTATTACTTTGTCATCATGTATCAAAGGTTACTATATTTCCATATACAAAATTTATTTACTTTTATTTAAAAATATATTTTTTAAAAGATTACTCTGTTCCTTTACATGGTCTTCGAAAATGTTTCCTAGTTTAAACCTTGGATTTTCTCATTTTAGAATTTAGCTGTGAACTATTTGTCTATACTATGAATTAATGCAGGGAAAATTCCATTTATCCATTTTCATTAGGAAGTGAGTTGTTCCTGGAATGAAATTTCCAGAAGGATGAAGATTCAAGAGCCATGACTATTTTTTATGTTAATTATTTTGAGGGAGGTCTTTTAAAAGTGTATTTACATACCAGTGTCCTCCTAGATTCTAGATTCCTGATCCCAATTTTAACAGTTCATTTTAGGTTTTTCCATTTTTTGCTTTTTTTTACTTTCCTTTGCTGTGGGCTCCTTTGTGCCAGAATTATATGCCCTGCTGTGTCCTGAAGACCACGACCAATAAACCAAAAAAGGACTTTTTATGCTTTGTTCCTTCTACTTTGAGGGTGGAGACCAAAGAGTCTGTAGAGAATTCTATGTCATAAAAGAATCAATTGACTTTAAGAAGGATCTCTTGCAATAAAAAAATTTTTTAACTCAGCAGTAGCTGTTTTAATGCTCGAGAGCCCTTTTGATAATATTTTTGGCTTTTTTGTGGAGGACTGAAATTTGTAAGTGATTGACTTCAAGATAAATAAGATGTTGCAATATAATAACAATTTTCTTTTAAAAAAGAATGGAGCATCATACACAAATTTTCAGAATCTCAATACCTGAAATATTTTTTATGTTAGGTTGATTCTAGAATTACCCATCAATCTTATTAAAGGCACAGATATGCATTTTCATCTAATTTGATCCCTCAACAATCCTGGTCACTTACAGACCAGAAAATTGATCTGTAGAACCAAAGGTCCAACTCCAGTCCTGAAACAGCTGTTCCTGGCCTCAGAGTATTTAGGAAAAGTCTGGACTACTAGTTGGAAACTTTTCCACACCCTATAACACTTCATATCCACTCCTAAATGACAGATCTAACTAAAGATTTCAAGCCTGTAAATTCCCAGCCCACTTCTAAGAAGCTGGGGACAACTAAAAGTCATCTCACAGTAGGATTGATTTGCGGCCAGGATCAACCAGCATTTTGGCCTCCTTTTTGTGTAGTTTGGATGATTCTATCATCAGATCTGCCTCTCTGTATAAAATGTTTCCTGTTTGAGTTTCCTCTTTCAAATGAATGGATTTATTATCCTAGAGGAAGACTTTGCCTAAGCTGCTTTCAGAAGGACAAGATGAATGAAAGGCTATAGATCAAGTGCATTTGTTTGTTCCCTGTCAGCTGAGAATTGTTTTTTGTGTATTGTTTTACGGAAACCAGAGGAAAATGACTCACATATTGAATTTATTGAGACAGGTGGTAAAGCACAAGGAAGATCTAAGGAAATATATACACACATATATGGAGAGTGAGAAAAAGAGAAGGAGGAGGGAGAGAGAGTTCACAGAACACTTCCTACCTCACTAGGGAACATGGGAGCCATTCATGCCATTAAGTGCAATAGAACAGAGAGAATGGTGTTGAAGAGACCCAGAATCCTCCATGGGCATAGAAAACTGGTCTCAGGCAAATTTTGGGTAACAATAGCATTGCTTAATACTTATTTAACACACATTTGTTAAGCTTGAGCTCGTGTAGTCTCCACAACAACCTTTTCAAGTAAGTACCGCTGTGTTTTATTTTCCATTTTCCATTTCTAGAAACTTATTTTCTCAAGTTACACAGCTAGTGAAATGTAGCTGGAATTTAAACCAGACCCCTAAGCACACACTGTTAACTGAGCATTTGTCTGTGCTACCCTGCGATGAGCAGAGTGAAGTGCAGATTCTCCAGGGTAAAGGTAGAACACCCAACAATCTAAACGAAGATTGAGAGGTGTCAATTAAACTCTGCTCCTGGAACAGAGAAGCTGGTATGTGTGAAGGGTATGATTTTTCTAGGGAAGCTGGTGTTGGTGATGTTGGAGATTTGGTAAAGTTAAAAGGTATAAAATAAAGTATTGTTATATTAATGGATTCCGAGTAGGGAAATCATATTCTGGAAAAATTGTTTTCTCAAGAAATTGAAATAGAAATTTTAAACATTTTTGAAATAAAAAATCTGTTGTATATTAATGTAAAAACATTTTTTGTGAAAATAACTACTTTTAAAAATAACAAGAAAAAGACATTATTTTACATTTGTGTAGGTTTCTTTAATGTCTGGTTTAATATAGCCCAGCTGAATTACCGTATATTCAATTGTCATATAAATTGTGATGTCACACATGTGGAATCTGGAAAATTCCATTGTATACATATGAGTGAAAGAGTGAAAGGGAAAAGCAAATTATACTTTAGCATTGTCATAATTTTGTTTTTCAACCCCGTGACATCCTGAGAGATTATTGGGGATTCCCAGGCATATTTGGGTCACAGTTAAGAACCACTCACTGAGCTAGAGAGTAGATGATAAGATAAAGAAACACAAAAACAACAGAAAAACACAGCAGCTATATCTGGAAACTGATTAAGTTTAATGGATATTGCAAAGAAAAGAACTATATCTGATCCAAAGCATCAAACCTGAGTGACCTGGAGAAACCGAGAAGCCTTTTGTAAAAGGGATAAACCCATAGGGGAAGGTACTCTGGTGAAAAAATTGGTAATTTCTGGTTTTGGTGATACGAATTTGAAGAAACAGAAAACTATCTAAAAAAGCACAGAATTAGCTTATAGAAATTGATAGAATCTTTTATTGCTAATCAAAATAAAAATTTTAAAGTTAATTTTGATGTAAAATCAAAACATTCACAGGGCTATATTTTCTGTTTAATTCATCACAAATTACTTATATTTGTATTTTTTAACAAGCAGATCATTAGAGATGTTGAACTGTCTTTGAAAAATTTCTTTTCTTCAGGTGGACAGTGAATATATGAGCATTTATCCTATTATTCACATATATTATATATATAATTTATAATACATTAGAAAGTTACAAGTTCACATCATGCCTAAAAATTCATGTCAGACACATACACAAGATACATTCATATTCCTTACATGACACCCTGTCTTGTTTTCAAATGCTGGTTGATTGATGCTCCACTTGGGAAACAAAAAATGAAGCATAAGAAGAAAACTTAAACCCCAAATCTTGCATTTTCTCTTTAAATATTTAATGTAGACTGTAGCAAATGGATTTACCTGCAGTGTTGGCAAAATATAGTAAAAGTACAAGTAAAACAGGGAGACACTGTATTCACAAGATTTTAAAGACCTATATTTTATTAATGTGTTTATTACCAGTGATTCATTCAGACTCAGAGTTCCCAAAGGAATTTATAGCATTTAATGTTAGAGACAAAGGTGAGAAATAAAGGATTACCTTCCAGTGGTAAGTGTGGTAAGTTTCCACTAGACTTAGAGGCTTTGGAAGAACAAAGTAGTTAGAGGGTGTATCTGAGTGGCCCTGTGTCCTTGGGGGCTGTCTAGCACAGCCCAGCTCTGGGACGGGAAGAGGGATGAATGCAAGCCCTGACTGAGACACATTACTTGAAGACTGAAACAAAGTTACTCAATTGCACAAGCTTTATTTTTCAAAATATTTTTATTGACAAAAATATAGTAGTAGTAGTTCTTCCCAGGACTGCAGCTTAATGTTGCTATAGGATAAGACCCAAAGACTCTCAACTCCTCTTACTCTATGCTATAACATGGATCAAGAGATCACTATCTGCCCTCGACATTCCACAATTCCCACATTTTTTTACTGATGATTTTAAAATGCTGCTGGCAGCCTAAATTTTCCATATTCTAACTGTAATAATTACAGTGTTGGTCCATGAGCCAGATAATTGTCCTCAATCCTAGAAAAAAAGAACGAAAAAGAAGGAAACCAAGAACCAGGCATGGTGGTGCATGCCTTTAATCCCAGCACACAGGAGGCTGAGGCAGAAGGATCGTTGTGAGTTCAAGACTAACTTGGGATACAAAGTGAGTTCAAGGCCAGCTTGAACTGCATAGTGAGACCCTGGTACAAAAAAAAAAAAAAAAAAAAAAAAAAAAAAAAAAAAAAAAAAAAAAAAAAAAAAAAAAAAAAAAAAAAAAAAAAAAAAAAAAAAAAAAGAAGGAAACCAAAACTAAACCCCAAATTTTTCATCTTCTTTTTAAATATTTAAACACTGTTTTAGGAAATCTGCAAAATAGAAGAACATCATTCTTAGGACTCCAAAAGCCTTTGCCCTGGTCCCATCCAGCCTTTGGACTAGACTATTTATATACTAGACCATTTACTTTCTTCATTTTATGGGCTTTTAGTGTTCTGATTCTTTATCCCTGCCACTACAACACATCTACCATATTGCATATCTTTCCTTGCCTTCAAAGTCATTCCAGGTTGTACCCAGTAGCCATTTTAATCAACTAATGCATGAAGGAACATGCAAGTTGTTTCATTTTTTACACGAGACAGTAAATATAACAAACCCCTAAAACTCTTTTAAGAAGAATACATGGTGTGCATGAGGGTAGAATGAGAGAAGAGGATCTTTGGGATCTCTTAAGTCATTAACAAAGTCATGGGCAGAAGGAAGCCGTCACTTATCTGTGGGGCATATTCTTATGGCCACAAAGAATAAATAGCACATGCTCTGACTCCCAGATGCTCTCTACTAAAGGTAAGTCCCATGCTCCTGAAGCCTGGTACCTATTTTCAAAGGATTGGTGAATGGATGCAGTAAGTAAAATGTATACACAAAGACTGGTTGGTCAAAAATAATACCCAAGAGTTTGGCTCAGTGCCTTAAGCGCCTGCCCTGGCAGGTGCGAGGTTGTGAGTTCAATCCCCAGTGCCGCAAAAAAAAAAAAAAAAAAAAAAATACCCATATCTAGAAAGATATAATTTCTACTGTGTTGATAATTTAGCCAAAAATTAAGCTAAAGTTTCTTGACAAACTAATTCTATTTTTGGTGCATTTTTAAATTCAGAGGTAGAATTTCCACAAAGTAGACATAAAAACAGCCATAAACCAAATAGAACATCTTTTTTGCTAATGATCATTTTATAAGTATATGTTTCATAAAGTATGACAACCCTTTTGTTTTCTGCAGTTGTTTTATGACCCTTGTAACAAGTGAAACTCACATTTGCTGAGTTCCCTTTAGTACTTAATTGCTAGAAATTTAAGGACCTAGCAGGAACTGCAGCTGTTCTGAGTTTCAATTATTTTTCTGCTTATCTTCCAGGCTAATAACTTCAGGCTCTGGGCTGAATGCATTCCTTTTTTTTTTTTTTTTT
>RJWM01052677.1:0-10072 GCA_004363535.1 Dasyprocta punctata | reverse complement strand
GAGAAGGCGCAGCCCGGGGACCCCCGTGAGAGACCAGCAGGTGGCCCAGGAAGGAAACGCTGGGAGGGGGCAGAGGCCGTGAGGGAGGGCGACGTGGAAGACAGCCGCCCTCGGCCACCCCACGGACGGCCCGCACCAGGGCCTCCCGGCACCGCCGGGTCACGGATGAGAGAAATGAAAGTGGGGCCCAAAGGTCCCAAGAGGGAACATCACAAAGCCCGCAGCCCCTGATCCCGCCCCGGGAAGGGCCGGGTCCCCAAGGCCTTCCACAGAGAGGTCCTCAAGCCCGGATCCTCCCGTGGGGCCACAGCCTGGAGCCGGCCGAGTGCCCCGCCTCCTCCCTCTCATGCCGGAGGGGCTGACTCTGAGCCGGGAATCAAGGTCCCTGCGGTTATCCGTGCGCAACAGCTCGCTTGCGACTTCGGGGTAAAAGCCGCACTGTCACTACTTGTGCTTTCTGTAAGCAAGAACAGCGCGGAACCCTCACCAAGGACGTCAGCAGGTGACTGGCCCTGGGCTGGGCCCCTGGTCAGATCACGGGGACTCTGATCTCAGCATCCCGAGGGGCCGCACATAGGCCCGGGTGGTGGCCATTGAGGAAGCGCTTGAGCTTCACCTCACCGCCCCCACCACAGAGGCAGGCGGTGGCCAGGACTGCGAGGCCTGGGCTTCCTCTTGCTCCGTGTCTGCGTGGGGCACTGTCGTGAGGAGCGGCCCTCAGGGACCCCAGGCTGCTGGCCGCGTGCAGCTGGGCCACAGGGCCAGCGGGGTCAGCCCGGCCCTGCAGCGCCTGTGGCTGTGCTGCATCTCGTGCTCTGCTTCCCCCTTCCTGCCTTTCTGCTCCACCTCAGAGGCTAAAGGAGGCCGAGGCAGACAGGAGCAGGGCAAGACCCGGCCAGCCCCGTCTCTCCTCCTCTCCCAGGCACAGCGCCCCTGCCTGCAGCTGGACAGGAGCCCATGAGCGCCCACCTTTGGGCACCCACCGCCGGTCCCCCTGTGACCGGGCCACAGCTCTGGCCCCAGGGAAGCAGTCAGCCGGGACAGCGGGGCGCCCAGGTCTCCCTGCTCTAGTCTGCAGTGATTTAGCTTTTCTCTTCAAATTGCGTTCTTTGAATGTAGGAGGATCACAAGAAATTATGTGACAACCCAGCAGTAAGCAGAGGGCTCGCCTTCTCTGGGTCTGAACCCCTGCAGGCTCAGAGCAGGGACCGCTTTCCTGGGTCTGCACTGCATGGCCAAGCCCGGGGAAGAGGGGCAGGAGCTGTGTGTCCCCATCGGGAGCTGTCAGGGGCACCTGGCCCTGCCCGGCAGTGGCGCCCTTCTGGACCCGGGCGGGAGACGTCCCCAGGCGCTCCGGGTGGCTGTGTCTGTCTCTCCCGGCCTCCCGCGGTTGTCCTCCTGCAGCCTCGCTGGATCTGGGCCTCGGTTGTTGCCTGAGCCGACTGAGAGGTGCTGGGCAGGGTGTTGGCGTACGGGTCCTCGTCCCCAGGGGCTCTGGTCAGCTGCTCCAATGGCCCACTCAGGGCGGCAGCCCCAGAGGTGGAGGGGTCCACTGTGCGTGGTCAGCACAAAGGTGGCCGGGCCGCTGCTAGGGGAAAAGATGAGTGAGACGTGAGCGTCTCCCACAGCCAGCGGGGCCCTGAGCCTGCTCGGGCTGGTGGTGCTTCTGCCTGCTTGGGTCTGCTGCGCCCTGGAGGAGGCGGTGTGTGGCCGGGCGCTCATTCCTGTGTGGCCAGGACCCTGGCCTGGCCTGGCTGCAGGTGGAACCTGCCTGCCATGCTGCTGCCTGTTGGAGGGTGATGGGCGTGTCTGGCTGTCTGTCTGTCTGTGTGTGTGTCTGACTGGCCCTGTCCCGTGTGCTCTGTGCCCCAAGGCTGGGCTGAGCTCAGCACCAGGTCTCTTCCCCTGGGCCTCGGCTCCTATGGCCCCTGAAGCGGTGCTGCCCTGGGAACGTGGTAGGAACCAGAGCCGAGGTTTAGCTGGTGACTCCGCCATCTGTCTCTGGGGACGGGAGCCCCCTCCCCTGCAGGCTGCTCAGACCCCAGGATCTGCCCCATCCCTTGCCCAGAGCTCCTCTCACCAGTGCCCAGCCGCAGACCGTCCCCAGCTGCTCTGGAGGAGGCAGGCACACAGCAGGGTCCAGCCCTGTGACACCACCTGGCCAGGAGGGAAGTCACCCTGCTGCCGCCCTGCCATGTGGAGTGCCCTCACCTGGCAAGTGGTGATGTGTGCTCTGTCAGAAGCCACGTTTCTGTCCTCCTGGACCAGGGCCGCTCATGCTCTGTCCCTTGGTGTCTGATCCTGCTGACCACTGGTGACCATTGTGACCTGCTCTGTTCCACCAGCTGCCCCTGACTGAGTGACCAGGACAGCTCAGTGCAGAGTCCTGATGGCCCGGTGTGGGGAGAGACTAAGCTGGAGATCAGTCTCCTGTGTGGGGCTAAAGCAAGGCCAGCCCTGAGAACACAGAGAGCCTGGGGTGAGCCACGTAAACAAGCTGTTTCAGCTCCGAGAATGCAAGGTGCCCAGCCCAGCCAGGCAAACAAGTTGCTAGGCAAAGGGGTTGCAGTTGACATCAGCCTCCCAAGAGCTGCACTGGGCATGGCAGCCCGGGATGCCCAAACTGTCCTGTCTCGTGGCGTCTCGGGGCAGTCTGATGGCACCTTTGACAGTTTAACTGACTCTGTCTCACGGGACCAACTGCTGGAGGACTCCTATTGGCTGAGCAGTGTGGCCCCTTTGTGGCCTGATTGGCAGCCACCTGGTGATCAGCTTCCTGTGTGACAGATAGACCCCTGGGGTTGGAGGATGAAGAGACAAGTGGAGACATGGAGAACTGGGGTGAAGGGAGGGGAGGACTAGGCAGTGTGTGCCTGGTGACTTTATCCTCATTCCTTGGTCCTCTTCTCTGATTTCTTCTTCTTCTTCCTCTTTTCTGTCTTTTCTTGAGACAAGGTTTCACTGTGCAGTATAGATTGCCTGGCCTTGGACTCACTTGGTCACCTAGGCTGGCCTAGATCTCACAGCAATCCTCCTGCCTCAGCTTCCTGAGTGCCGGGATTACAGGTGTGTGCCACCATGCCTGGCTCTTCTTTGTTAACAGCTTTGTAGGGATGTAATTCACGTGCCATAGAAATCACCCATTGAAAATGCCCACTGCTTCTTAGCACATTCACAGCACTGTGCAGTTTTTACCGCTGTCCAATCTTAGAACTTGCTCATCCTCCACAGTAAAACCCTGTACACAATATCAATCATTCATATTGTAATCCCAAATAATGAGTACGGTAATCCTAGTATTGTAATCCCTTTTCCAGTCTTCCCCACAATCCAAAAAGTTGTATTTATAATCCCATTGAGATGTTATTGGAATCCCAACAAATTAATTCTAATCTACGAACTTCAATGCAACCCATGGCAGAAGTAAAGACACCGAGACGTATTCAAAGTTAAGGGCAGCCAAGGGGTCCTGAGTCCAATCCTTGTGAGGATGTGCGGACAAAGACCATGATCCTCAGCCTTTCCCAGAATTTATTAATTTGTGAAGAAGGGGGTTGCTTGAGGATTAGTGACAGTGAGGATGGCGGAAACTATGTGAGAAACTTGAACTGGCTGGCCAGGTAGTGAAAAAGGTGTCTCTGCAAAATGCAGAGATAAAGATATGCAGAGGGATTTGTTTGCATAATTCAATCAAGGTAGCAACTGAATTGTTTTAGGAGGCTGCTGCTTCAGTTTCCAATATGGAAACTTTGTGCCCTGGGGTCTCACAGCCTCTTTCTCGAGGCTCCTACCCAGTCGACATTCCTGGAGCTCATTGGCTCTGCCATCCCGCCATGCTTATATATTTTACAGAGATCACTATGCAAGGAAACAGGACATTGTCAGATGACTTTAGAGATTACATACCAGTACCTAGGCTAGCCTTATTTGCAATGCTTAGAGTCAATTGAAGAGAGAAGGAAATACCATAGTCAGCTCTGTATACATCAACATAAGGAAATAAGTCTCGATATAATCAAAGTTGTAGCAATTGTTCTGCATTCAAGGGGACCCACTCAAACTGTCTCCCACAATTCAGGCCAGGGATATAACTCAGTGGCCTGGCAAATGCAAGGCCCTGAGTTTGATCCCAGTACTACAAAAATAGAAAACCAAAGCAATATAAGTCATTCTCTTTTTGCCTTCATCGCTTCCCTCATTCTAGAGAACTACTAGTCTACTTTCTCTATAGTTTGCCAATTTATTTTTCCATCAATTGTGAAAGATAGTTTTGCGGGATACATCAATCTGGGTTGAAAGTTGTTTTCCTTTAGAACTTGGAGTACTTCACTCCAAGGTCTCCTTGACTTGAGAGTTTGCGCTAAGTCAGCTGTGATTCTGATAGGCTTTCCTTTATAATGTGATTTGCCTCTTTTCACTAACAACTTTTAATATTCTATTGTTGTGTTGAATTTCTGGAATCTTGACTGTAAGCCTGGCTTAGTGGTTTTTGTTGTTGTTGTTGGGTTTTTTGTTTGCTTGTTTTGATCATGGCTAATTGGAGTTCTATATGCCTCACTTATCTGTTTGTCAAATTCTTTTTGCTTGCCAGGGAAGTTTTCTTCCATGACATCTGTGAACAGTTTTTTTTATATCATTTGTGCTATCTCCTGCTTTCTTCATTTACTCCAATCAATCTTATGTCATTCTTCTTTCCATCATCTAATAGCTGCTGGATTGATTTCTAATTGTCTCTTGCTATTTTAAAGAAATCTTTCTTTTCATGATCACTAGCTGCAAGCCTGTTTTCTATATCTGAAATTCTGTCCTCAGATTGGCTCATTCTGCTGCAGATACTTTTAATGAAATTTTTATTCTCCCAGGTATCTGCTTGAATCTGTTTTATGGATTCCATTTCTTTCCTATGTTGGGCATTCATGGTTTCCATCATTTTCCTATGCTCTTCTGTTTTGTTTTGTTTTTTAATCTGTATCTACTCTAGAGTCCCTAAGCTTGTTTTTCATTGTGGTCATAATCTCTGTAGTTATCTGACAAATTCTTTTTTTTTTTTTTTTTTTGGTACTGGGGATCAAACACCCGACCTCACGCCTGCCAGGCAGGCACTTACACCACTGAGCTAAATCCCCGGCCTGAGAAATTATTTCTGATTTGAGTTTTTCTAAAGCCTCATTCATTTTCTTTGTTGTTACCACTTCAGAGAGGCCAGGTGAGTGGCTTTTGCCTTTGGTGAGTTGGATGTCTGTAGTTGCATCTTGTTTAAATGACTTTTCATTTTCTTATTTTTTTTAGTTGAATTCCTGGGTTGATGCTTGTATTGCCTATGGTGAGTTGCTTTATTGCTAGTATTTAGAACCCTTAGGAAATGACTACTTCTCAGAGGTATCCTCCAGGTATAGCTGGTTTTTGGGTTTTGTGTCTGTCCCAAGATCCTGCCTCTTCAATTTGTTAGGGATGAGATGTTGCTGCCTGTTTGGCCCAGCCCTTTCTTCTTTAGCACTGGCCCAAAGTATTTTCTATGACCCCTAGAAAATCTCAGTACTGGCATACAAGGAAGAACAACCAATCACAACTATGTCACCTTGGCTAGAGTATTACAATCAGTAATAGCAATAACATCAAGCACAGTCTAGAAAATGACAAACTGTTAATTTGCCATCTTAAAACATAAGTACAAAATTTATAATTATATAACAAAACCTAAAATAAATCAAAAATTATTTACAGTAAATATTCCCTCAATACAGCAATTTTACCCTCCAGGCAGAAAATTTGTTTTTATTTATTTTATTTATTCATTTATTTTTTTTGCAGCACTGGGGATCAAACTCACAACCTTGTGCCTGCCAGGGCAGGCACTTAAGTCACTGAGCCAAACTCCCGGCCCTCATTTCCTGAGGCAGGGTCGCACTATGTAGCTCAGGCCGGCTTTGTGCTAGCATTGTAGCCCAAGCCAGCCTTGAACTCACAACGCTCCTCCTACCTCAGCCTCCTGAGTGCTGGGATTAAAGGCGTGTGCCACCACACCTTGCTCCAGGCAGAAAATTTAAAAGGGTAAGTGGAAAAAATAGAAAATTAAAAGACAAGAAAGAGATTAAAAGCAAGGCTGAAGGATGAAGATTTCTCAAGTTTTGGGGAACTGGTGAAGAAGACCAGAGGAAAGAAAGAAGGAAAAAACAAAAATAACTAAACAAAACAAAAAACCTAAAAAGTATTCACACTCATTAAAAAAAACAAAAAATAATCAAGAAAAGAAAAGAGGAAAAAAAAAAGGAAAGGAAAACAAAAGGGGTGTCTCTGTGATTTCCACCTTGTGGTCATCTTCCAGGGGGCTGTTCAGTTCAGGGTGGGTCTCCACTGCCACTGGTAGACAAAGGGGGCGATTCACTTCCCGTTAGAGGATCATCTTTGGAAAAGTGATCTCACCATAGGGTCACCTGTAAGGCTCTGCTTTTCCTCAGCTCAGGAGATTTTAGGACAATGGCCAGAGACTTTCAGGCATTGCTCCAGGGGGCCTGGAACTGAATTGCCAGCTTGGGCTACCTAGTGAATTCAAGGCCAGCCTGAACTGCATAACAAGGCCCTGTCTCCAAACTCAAATTGCCCACCATAAGGATTTCTGCAGAGCTGTGGACACCGGAACTCTATCTCAATAGAGATGAACCAGACCCAACCACCTGCGCACCCACAGGGCAGCCCCTACCCCGGCAAGGGCCACGCTGAATGCTTCACTGTTGAGTCCCCTCCCCTTGCCCCCATGGGAGCCGTTTCCTCCTCTCCCATACCGTCTCTCTCCAGCCTTGCGCTCCCATGACCTGAAACCCTTTCTCTGGGATGGGATGTGTGTCAGAACCTGCCTGGTGGCCAAGTTGAGGTCCCTGGCTCCCCTCCAGGAGACCTGCTGGACCCCATCTGGCAACAGTGCCCAACTCAGATATTAGCAAGAGAGAATGAGCCGGAGAGAAGCACAAAAATCATAGCAAAAGCAACACTAGAAAATGAAAATGCAAAGCAAGGCTGACCATGAATCCACCAGAAAAATTCTCACATTGGAGCAGAAGGATTGTGGTGAGTTACAGAGTAGTGACCCTGAGGTCCACCTGCTGCACAACAGACAGGGCAGCAGGGGCCTCGGAAGGCCGCTGGCAGAGCTGGGGCGGCACAGCGCGAGAGCTCTTCCTGGCTCAGTGTGGGGGAGCAAGTGACTTTCTCAGGGAGCAGGTCACGGAGAGGGGCAGGGGAGGGAGTTGCTGCTTCTGCAAAGAAAACCTCTTAGAAGCTGTCAGCCTCTTCCGTCTGTCAAAGACATAGGTGTGGCAAGAAGTAAAAAAGAAGAGAAAGGAGCTCCTGAGCTGGGTGCAGCAGCGCGTCCCCCACAATCCCAGTACTCAGGAGGCTGAGGCGGGATGATTGCTGGGAGTTCAAGGTCAGCCTAAACTGCATAACAAGATCCTGTCTCAAAAAAAGAAAAAAAAAAAAAGAAAGAAAGAAAGAAAGAAAGAAACCCTCTTTCCTGACCAGCACCCTGTTCTACAGAAAGCTCTGCCCACCCCCGGCCACTGCACATTCCAGGCCACCCCGCCAGCACAAGGTTCCCAGGGACAGGGCCGCCCAGGCCCCTTAGCCACACCTCCATCCACTGTCGCCGCCGTAAGGCCCTTGGACCCCAGTGTCCTATGCGCCTGACTGCCGCTGTCCTTCCAGTCCAGCCTCAGTGCCTCCCTCTCCCTGTCCATGACCCCAGCCACTCGCCTGGGTGCTCCTGTTTCTCTCTGCCCCCACTCAACACAACCAACATCCTGCCATCACTGGAGATGGGATTTGAGGCATGGGGAGGGGACTGACATCAGGAGAGTCCCGCTGCGCAAGGGACCAGGATCGGCCAGAGAGGCTACAAAGGGAGCAAAGGCCCTGGCCCAGACAACTAGAAATCAGTCATAGAAAGATAACAAGAAAATCCCCAAGGCACTTTGAAAACTAAACAACATAGGCTAAATAATCTACAACTTGAACTTCAAAAGTATTACAAATGAATGAAAATGAAAATACAATGTATTTACATATGTGGGGCACAGTTAAAGCTATGCTCAAAGGAAAGTTTGTAGCACTAAATGCATACACACAAAAATTCAAGACCCCCCTCCAACCTAGAAAAAGAACAAAATAAGCCCTAAGGTAGCACAAGAATGGAAATAATAAAGAAGAGAAATGAAAGAAATTCAGAACATAAAAACACAGAAAATCAGTGGAGAGTTTGCCATCTGACAAGATCTTTAAAACTGAAAACCTCAGCCGGGCGTGGTGGCGCACGCCTTTAATCCCAGCACTCGGGAGGCTGAGGTAGGCGGAGCGTTGTGAGTTCGAGGCCGGCTTGGGCTACAACGGGAGCACAAGGCCGGCCTGAGCTACATAGTGCGACCCTGCCTCAAAAAAAAAAAAAAAAAAACAGGGCCGGGAGTTTGGCTCAGTGGCTTAAGCGCCTGCCCTGGCAGGTGCAAGGCTGTGAGTTCAATCCCCGGTGCCACAAAAAAAATAGAAATAAAAAATAAAAAATAAAACTGAAAACCTCTATCATGATAGACAAAAAATAGTAATTACAAATGTCTATAAGATTATAGATTCTACAGATTATATTACAGATTATATATCAAATTACCAATACCAGGAGTAAAACAGAAATTACTTCAGCAGACATCAAAAAGATAATAAAGGAATACTATGCATAGCTCTACATACACAAATTTAATAACAGACGAAATGGACTAGTTCTGTTGAAAGCACAAATTAGCAGGATGTGGCAGCACAGGCCTGTAATGCCAGCTACGTGGAGGGCTGAGGCAGGAGGATGGCCAGTTTGAAGCCAGTCTGGACAACCTAGGTAGACCCTGTCTCAAAATAAAAATAGTTTGCATGTAGCTCAAAAAAGTAAAAATAGATCATTTGAATAGCTGTATAACTATTAGGAAGCTAAATTTACATTTAATTTTCTTAAAAAAAGAAGTAAAAATATATAGTATCAGGGACCCTTGCAGTGAGCCTCCAGTCTCCTGGAAGGTGTTATAGCATGTGGGGGACAGACAAACAGCAAAAGACAAACAGCCAGGAGGCAGTCAGAACCTGATTCCCCGATTGAGGAAAACGGATGACTCAGAGGGCGGAGGTGGGCAGAGGCTAAGGAGCTTGCCCCGGGGGCACCCTTAGTCTCAGTCATGTTAGTCCTAGTAGGTGGGAGAGGGTGCCCCCTCTAACGTGATAATGGGAAATCTCCAAAGGCGAGGCCGATAATCCCTCAGGGAAGTGTGTGAGACAAGCCACTGTGAATCTGTGGTCTCTGACACAATACAGAAACCTCTAATCCAGGTGACTTCCCTGGCGAATTCTACCAAACATTCGGAGGAGAGTTGAGTCCCATTCTGTAAAACCTCACAGGAAGCACGAGAAAGGACACTGCCCAACTCACTTTAGGGAGTCAGCATTATCCGCACACCGGGGTGGGGTGGGGGGAAGCAAGGAAGAAAAGAGGGAAAGGGAAGGGAAAGAAGAGGGAAGGAGAGGAGGAAGGGGAATGATAGGTTCTGCTAGCCTGGGGCGTGGCTATCTGTAACATGACATCCCCCCAAACTTGGTACCTGACCCAGAGAAACAACTTAGCTCTCCAAAAGTAACCTCCGTGTTCTCCTTCTCATTCCAGAGATAAACCTCCCGCTCCCTTTTTGTGCGTGCGCTGAGCCCTCTCTAACCTCGACTCCACCACCCCGCAAGCCTCCACCTCAAGACCCCCAGTAAGTCTGTCTCCTGCTTTACACAGGCAGATGCTCCTTCAAACCAGCTGTTAATATGTCACTTTGCCCACCTCCCAAACTCCTCCTCCAGCCAAAGTTGATAAAAGTAACTACTTCTTTGTTCTTGTTGAGAGCTTCTACCCCCCCACCCCCCGCCCCTAAAGCTCTCCCATGCCCTCCGCATGTAAGGCCTCCTCCTTCTCTCTCGCTCTCATTTTCTCTGCGCTGCTTTAGACTGAGTGCCCTAAATTAGTCAATCAGGGAAAACTACGAATTTGTTGTTTACTGAGTGG
>RJWM01052676.1:0-10036 GCA_004363535.1 Dasyprocta punctata | reverse complement strand
TTCTTACAAAGAAACTGAGAGATGTCTCACGTATAGCAAATGTAAGCTATATTGAAGAGATTTGAGGGCAGAATAGCCACAAGGCACCTCTACACAAAGATGTTTTTTTAATGAAAGGAGTTTGTGAAAGTATTTACAAAGTCTTGTAGGTAAGTACTAAATAAAATGGTTTAGATAACTACACATGTGTGTACATACATGTATTTGTTGCTGGGTAACACACACATAGGTGTAATTCATTTGGCTTTGGAATCCTATAGGATATTTTGTGACAACAGAAGGAGAAAATGCCTTGAGATCTGACATTGACAACTGGGGGTTTGTATCTTGTCTTGGGAGAATCCACTGCTGTTTCTCACAGGGAGGTGTCCTCGGCACACCACTCTAAAACTATGAGGACCCCTAGAACTGGATTTTCCCTTCTGATAGATTTGCACACAGTGACTTTCACAATTGGTGCCGCAGATGTTCCCCTGACATTCAAGCTTCTTTTAGATTTTGGAGTATTTATTCAATGCACACAATTGATCTTCACTGAGACTTTCAATACAAAGACAAAACACCATCCTCCTTGTGCCTCTGTGTCTGTCTTGCCTTGGAGAGCACAATAATATTAACAGAACTGTTTCTCACTTGTGATTATTGATTTCCTCTAATTTTCATACTGTCACTCATGATAAATACAGTTAATTTTTGCTATTCTGTATACATACTGGATATTGTTATTTATACCATTAATCATATGCATAATTGTCATAAGAACAGAAATGTCTTTTCTTAGACATTTCATTCTAAAATATAATTATCTCAGGCATCCTGCTGTTAATGGTATTGAATATTATTTACTTCAAAATGAAACCCTTATTCATAACTTGCATGCTGCACTATACTTGTTTACAGGAGGTAGATGGAACAATATGAAATGTTTTAGCTGTAGTGAGATTTATTTTTCATAAACTGGTTGGACTGTTCAGCTCTTCACAATGCTTTTTCCCAATCTTACTAACAGGTGAAAAAGTTTACCAGCTTTGATTTAGTGTCAAAATAATAGTAGAAACTGTCTCTTACTGAAAGCTGACATTCACAACTGCTCAGCAAACTACCTAGTGATAAATGTCCTCATAACAACAATTGGATCACCAGGCAAATGACATCTAATGAAAGATAATGATCTAATGAAAGGTAGATAAGTTATGTCAAAGAGGTGCACCAAGAGATTATTTTTCAAATAACCTGTGATCTAATGGAGCGATAATCTAATACTCATAAAATAAAGCATTGCCATAGCCTTTACCGTTCTCACAATATCTTCACATCCTTTATCATAGTTTTGCCATTATTGTATTTGATCTAAAACACTTTATTCATTTATTATTTTATTATATGGCAAAGAGGGACCTTCTGCATTACCAACAGCAGGAAAATCTCCACACTTTCCTTGTCAATTATTGGTAAGTCTAATACTTTAGGATATTTCATTTTACCTTGTTTCTTTCTCTTCTTCTTAAGCAAATTGTTTTTCTTGACTGTTTGTTAGCTCTCTTATGTTATCAAATATTTTAAATTCTGCCGACTTACAGTCCTTTCACCTTCCAGAATTTCTTCTACTTTTTTCTGTTAAAGTCCTTTACTCACGAATGAATTGGACTTGTGTATGAATTTTAAGAAGCATTTCATTGAATAAATATTCTGGATAATTCTTGCTCTCTTTATTCTGTAAGTCATGCAAAGTATGTTCCAGTTTATTAATTTGTGTAAAGTTACTCTGACTTTATTTGATAAACCACAGTGATGTGCCACTTGCTGGCATTTCAGTCAGTGAAAGACTGTGTGCCTATGAAGTTCAAATCTTACCACCACCTAGTGACATTGTATCCATCATAATGTCACAGCACAAGGCACTGGCTTGTGTTTGAGGTTGTATGAGTGCAAACAAACTCTACTGTACTGACAGCCGTAACAATTATGGCATGTACGATTATGTACAGTATATAATACTTGATAATGCTATTAAACAACTGTCCCTGCTTCATGAGTTTACTATAGTACGCATTTTATCATCAGTTTAGAGTGGACTCCGACTTATTTAAAAAGTGTTAACTGTAAGGCAGCCTCCATTGAATACTTTAAGAGATATTTCAGAGAAACATTGCTATCATAGGGGTAACAGCTCTGTGTGTGAGGTGGTCCTTAGTGATCCTTCGGGAGGAGGACGCATAGAGCTCAAATGTGGTGGTGCCGATGATCCTGCCCTGTGCATGTTAAGTTAATGTTCATGTTTGTGTCTCAGTCTTTTAAAAAATCTTAAGGTAAAGATAAAAATAGAAAACAGACAATTGTTTTTAGAATAAGTACTTAATGAAAGATAATAATTTTGAACAGATGTACAATGTATTTGTGTTTTAAGATAATTGTTACTACAGGAGTCAAAAATTAAAAGAATAGAGGGGAAAAAATTTCAGTAAGCTAAGGCAAATTTATTATCGAAGAAAATGATGTTTGGTAAATTCGGTGCATTTTAAGTGTGTTGCGTTTATAAACACACCAAGAATGATGCGGGCCTTCCCATTCTCTCACAGGACAACTTACCAGAGTAACTTCCCACCCTGTAGACTCTTCCAGCGGTTAAGTACCCTCTATAACTGTATTATCTTTTTACCTTTTATGTAATACATTTATTGTAACTCGCCTATGTTTAGATATGCAAACACTCACCATTGTGTTACAATTGCCTACAGTCAGTGCAGTCAAGGCTGTAGACTCGGATAGCCTGGGAGCGATGGTGCAGGCCATGCACACTGGGTGGGCGTTAGGGTAGCAGTTAGGATGGAGCATCAACTTGACTGGCTTTGAGATCCACCCAGGGAACTGCTGGAGCTCACTTCTGTGTATATCTAGATGGATTCTAGAAGAGTAGCATTGGAGATTCAGGTTTGGTCCCTACCACCTTCCACTCTACTGCTGCTACCCTGCTCTGCTCTTCTGCCACCATGAATTAAGCAGCTTTGCTTGGCCGAGCCTTTCTGCTCTGATGTTTCTCCCTCAGATCCAGCTGACCGTGCACTGAATTCCCTGAAACCACACGCTAGATTAGCCTTCCTTTTACGTTGTGCATTTGATAGACAGCACCTCAGAAAAGACAAAGCTAATATAAGAAGCTGTGTCACACAGGTTTGCTAACTCCGCTCCAGATTATCACACAAAGAGGACATCGCCGGATGACAGATGTCATAGAGCGCATACCCATCACTGAGCAGCACATGGCTGCTGGGTTTCCAACTTAATGTCTGATCATCATTTTTAATGTTTCATATCCATATGTAATGCTTAATGTCCATTATATAACATATAATATATATTGAATTTCTGTTTAGTGTTCAACTTTTATACATTAATTAAATGTATTATATTTCTATCTTCTTGAACATCTCTTTGGAGTATGGAGAAATACACACTCTATTAATTCCATACAGCAGTAGTAAATGGTAAAAACATTCCGCAAAATCTTGTTTTGAACGTATACCTAAATTGTTTTGATTTATTCATTTCAGAGAAATAATCTGCAGTGCAAACAGAGATCAAAACATTAAAGGTTCATTGCATCATTATTTTCGTGTAGAGATTTTTTAAATGATGTATATGCTGCATCTCATATTACTTAGCAATTTGAACAGCAAATTATGCTACAATTACACACTGTAGAGAATCCCCCGAACTGTACAACTTCATGTGTTGATTTTTACTCATCTATTGTTGTTGTCATTGTTACTTTATAATTTCCATTTCACCTACCCAGTCTGTATGGCTTTTGAAGTTCAGAAGAGCTCAAAGAATTGAATCAAGTTGCCTTCAAGTTCCATGTCACCTTATTTGACTAGGTCAGTCTTCCTTTTCCCTGAGGAACAGCCAGGTAAAGATCATCACTGAGATTATCAGAAAGCCTCCTTACCTGGTAAGTATTTCAAGTCAGATGTACTTATTGAGGATGCATTTGATACAGACAAATGTGTCAGCAAGTTAATTCTTTTGTCTATTTTTTACAACTAGTATACCTATAAAAGCTGTCATTAACTCCTTTTTATTACACTTCTCCAAGGCCTCACCACTGAGAGAGAGGTAGATGTTTGCAGGAGTAGGGTAAATAGAAATATTCACCTTTATGAGGCTCAGAACAACAGACTTTACACTTTATGGATTAAGACTTAGCCTATATGTTCAATTTTCAAACCCAACTAGGTCTTCAATGTAACATTTAAAATCATGGCCAAAAGAACTTTAATTTCACTTAAAATGAGGAAGTACTTTTGAGGAAATGCTAGAGGAGAAAAGAAGAATGCAAAATTAAAATGTGATTTGGTCCTAATAAACATGTAATATCTCTCAATGGAATGATGCATAATATAGATTTCCTATACATAGAAACACTTTCCACTAAAAATTAAAATATTTGAGGAATTTTGTTCCTGCTATACAAACTACCATTACCTGCAAATTAAAATTGATATAAAATTCTATTAAAGATTCCATTTATCCCAGTTTTCTTCACACTTAGTCACACACACACCCAAACACCACAGGTTCACACAAGTGCACAAACGTATTTATAGAGACTCACTAGATGAAGGAATTATTGATGTGGGGTGTTTTAAACATGCAAATTATTATAGGCAGAAATATAGAAAATAACTGCACAGAAATCCTAAGTAGTTAACCTGCATAGAGAGATAAGAATAATATTGCTTCATAAGTTCTATTATTCATGTTTATGTAAAAAAGTTATTTTACAATAAGAAAAATAATTTATGTACAATTTTTAGAATATTCTTTAACCAGATGCCACTGCCAGGTGGAGGCCCATGTCAGATCCAAAAGGACCCAAAATCTACATGCGCCACCCCCATTTGCCACGACCACCACCAGTCCCTGCACCACTGTTATAAGGACCCAAGGACCACGTGCCTGGGTTCTCCACAGCTTAGGGCAACAGAGTTGACAAATAGCAGACCAACCTGATCAAAGAAGAGACTGGCAGCCAGAAGGAGAGTTTCCTTTCAGGACTGAAGTCATACCCTTCCGCAGAGACCAGGGAGAGACAGCCATGGGAGCTAGGCCTGGAGAGAGGGAGGGCTAAGTAGGGGTCTCCTGAGAGAGAGGTCCGGGACCAGATCAGGAGGTCACAAGACCTGTATTCTACCATGAGAGGCCAGCTTCAGTGGCAGTAATCTTCAGAGGGGGCAGTTCTGAAAAAGAAATCATTTAGCTTTGTGGTATGTTTAAGCTCTGACCCTGTGTCAACATGGAGCAGAAACCACTCTGAATTAATTTATGTCAGTATACTGGGGGCCTAACTGTCTTCACTAAAATCAGAGTCCTCTTTGTTTTGGTCAGGGCTGTTCATGGATGGTTCCTATGGGTTTGTCAATCTCTGGTTGACATTTGATCCCATTGCTGCTGGTGAATTTACTACAATCGATAAGGTAACATAGTGGCTGGCAATCGGTTTTCCCTCTATGCCAATACCTGACTTCCTTAGGGGTCATATATGATACTGTGGTTCACTCCTACTTACTGGAGCACTAGAACAAATAATTTGAAAGCCTCAGCACAAAAAATAGAAAAATAAAATAAATTAATAAAACAGAAACATAAAAAGGCATCAAACCTGTCTATGTGGACCTTTCACAGTGTACCCATGTGAGAGCCAACTGCAGCCTCCAACCATTGCCCAGCCTCTGCTGTGGGCCATGAGCGCTGAAAGAGGTGGCACAATTTGAAAATAAAATAAAATGTCAACAAAAACTCCCAACTGCACCAAAATTGGTTTAGGGGGCACTGAAGAGAAGGAAGTAGTAAGCTGCATAGAAAATATGTCTGAAAGAGTGCCAGTGAAGGTGAAACAGTTCTATAAGATATTTGACAAATTTAAAGAAATAGTTAATTGTATAATGACTAAAATGGAAAAAATGATCAGTGAGTCTAGAGAAAATACAAATAAACAGCTAATTGAGCCCAAGAAAGAGATGAAAATCATGAATGCCCAGCATACAAAAGAATAGAAGTCCATAAGAAAGTTCTAAACAGAAATCCAAGAGATTAAGACATGACTGAAAGTACGGGTAGTAGGAGCAATCGCTGTGATGACTGGGTGTCAGATGAAGAGGGCAGGGCTGTGGTCAATGATCAGTTCATGAGAGATGCCTTAAAAACAATAAGGGAGCCTGAAAACAGGAACCAACGACTCCCAGACTACTCGGACAGGACTAATAAAAGGGTATTAATCATGCAAACTAGAGAAACATATGGAAATTAAACAGCACAGTCTTGAATTGTCAATTGGTCACAGAGTAAATTAAGGAAGAAATAAGACAGTTCCTAGAACTAAATGATAATGTCAGTACAACATACCAGAGCTCATAAGGAACAGTGAAAGCCATCCTGTGAGGGAAGTTTGTAGTGATGAATTCCCACATAAAAAGATAGAATAAGCCAAATAAATAAACTAAAGATGTATCTCAAGGTCTTAGAAAAACAGTAACAATCCAATGCCAGAGCATGAATAAGAAAGGAAATTATAATAAGCATAAGTTAATGAAATAGAAACTAAAAATTTTGAAGAATCAATGATTCAAAAAGTTAGTTCACTGAAAGAATCAAGTAGATAAATACTCAGCAAATCTTACAAAAAAGGGAAAGAAAGGACCCAAATTAGTACAGCTAGAAATGAAAAAGTCAAAATCACAACAAACACTGCTGAAATTAAAAAAAAATTATCAGTAGCTATTTCACAAATATATATGCCCAAACTGCATAATTAAGAAGAAATTAAGAGATTCTGAGATACATAAGAATTGCCAAAACTGAACCAAGAAGACTTTAAAATCTTGAACTTTCCAATAACTGACAAAGAAATTGAAGCAGTCATTTAAAAAAAATAACTACCAACTAAGAATTCTATAAAGACTTCAAGAAAGATCTAACACCATTAATACTTAAACTTTTTTTAAAAATTGAGAGAGATGAAATACTTGCAAAATCATTCTCAGAAACTAACATCACTCTGAGCCTAAAACTAGAGAAGGATTCAACAACAATGAAATAGAACTGCAAGCTAATTTTTCTAATGAACATAGATGCAAAGGTCTTTGACAAGATTTTACCGAACAGAATGTAACAAATCATCAAAAATATCATACACTGTGACCAAGTAGGCTTCCTCCCAAAGATGCAACGATACTTCAACAAAAGCAAATCAATAAATATAATTCATTATATAAATGGAAACAAGGACCAAAATCACATGATCATCTCAATAGATGCAGAAAAAAAAAAAACCTTTGACAAAAATCAAACATCCATAAATAATAAAAAAATGCCCCTGAAAAATGGTATGGAAAGTCTTTACCTCAACATAATAAAAGTCAGCTGTGGTCTATCTACTGCCACATTGTATTAAACAGGAAAAAACTAAAAACCTTCTCCCTAAATGCAAGAACAATACAAAGATGCTTATTATCCCCACTCCTGTCCAACATAATTCTTGAAACATTAGTAATCAAGCAAGAGAAAGAAATAAAAGGTATACATGTAGAGTGGACAAATTTAAGGTATGCATTGTTTGCAGATGATGTTACCCTTTACTTACAGGACCCAAAACTCCAACAAAAGACTTCTAGAACTGATAACCAAATTCAGCTGAGTCATAGGTTAAATAATAAATACACAAAACTAAGAGCATTTCTATACACTAGTAATGAGCTCACTGAAAAAGCAATTAGGAAAACTGTATCACTCACAATAGCATCGAAAAGATTAAATACTTGGGTATTAACCTAACTAAGGAAGTTAAAGAACTCAACAATGCAAATTGCATCAGACTGTAAAAAGAAACTGAGGACATCAGAAAATGGAAAACTATACCCTGCTCCTAGATAAGCAGAGTCAATAAAAGTGGATATAGGTTCAAAACTGATACGCAGATACAAAACAATCTCAATAAAAATGCCACCATCATTTCTTACAGAGCTAGAGAAAACAATCCTAACATTTATATGGATTCAGAAGAAACCCAAACAGCAAAAGCTATCCTGGATAACAAAAGCAAAGCAGTGGCATCACAATCCCAGATTTGAAGTTGTACTATAAAGTTACAGTGATATTGGTACAAACAAGAACAGTCATCATAACAATCCATAGTGTAATAATTTTTATTATTTTCTTATTATTTGGTTATGATAATTCATTTTATTTTCTCACAAATATGACAGGGCACACATTAACGATTTCCCATTTGGAAAAACAAAAATAAAAACACTGCTTGCTGTCAGCATTCAATTAATTTTTAGCAACTGCAAAAATGCTATATATTGTATATAGAAATATCATTACTAAAAACAGCATGCTATAAATAGGATGATGCCCTTTTTTTACAAAGACTATTGATATACTGAGCAATGTATAATAGTGGAAGATAGATGTCATGGCAAGCTTTCTGGACAAGTTTAGAACTCTACATGTTGTAGCTGCAAGTGCTTCCAGCTAATTTTCTTGAGATAAATGGGAAATGAATTGAACAGAGCCTTTGCTTTTCAAAACAGTTGGGTAGAATCAGTTAACCTGGTCTCAATTTTTTATTTTATTAGTGTTACAATAAAAATAGCCAAAGTTTTGATGTTTTGTGTTGATATTTAACCTTCTTTCATTTATCAACCATGAAAACCACCCAATAAATCTGTTATCATTTACCACGTAACAGAAAGAGCACCATGAGAAAAATTCACTCTGTACCATGGCGGTCTGTTGCTGCAACTGCAGGGCAGAGGAATGAGGGCCGAGGAGGATGAAACCAAAATGGCTTGTCAAGAGCAGTTTCATTCATTCTGCTATTTATGCAACAATTCCGTCAACAATATGTAGTTGGCACATACGCAATTCCATGACAATATCGAGATGAGGGTATATAATAATAAAATAAACCCATGAAATTTTTGATAAAGAGGAAAAAAGCAAACCTGAGAAAAGATAGCCTCATTAAGAAATGTATTGGGAAAACTAGTAATCTGCATCAGAAGAATGAAGCTAGACATGTATCTCTTACCTTGTACTAAAGTCAAATCTAAATGTTTTAGAAAATGCAGAAATAAAACTAAAACTGCAAGAAGATGACCTAGAGAAATACTTCAATACATAGACCGGAGCAAGGACTTCCTAAACAGAACTGCAGCGGCACCAGAAATCATAGCATTATATTATATTATATTATATTATATTATATTATATTATACTTAAAAGCTTCCTATACTCCATACAAATGTACTGTATTTTTGTATTGAAGACATGGGGAATCCCTGAAGAATTTTTAAAAACGATTTTTTATGAGCTCATTTTCTTTAAAAAGGCAACTCTGGTAGTATTCTGTAAGTGCTGCCAGATAGGACATAGTTGTGTTAACAGAGATATGATGAGTATCTGAGCTGAGAAATATTCAGAGAACTCTGCTGAGAAACAGGTAAGAAAAAGAGAGAAATTGAGGATCATGCCAACTTTGTAGCATTAAGTTTTAGGTGGACAGTGGTGGCATCAAGACAGGAAATATACAAATAACTGCTTGACAGATCTTGGTAAAGACGAAGACTTTAATTTGGGGCACGTTGAGTGAGATGTATTTCTGAAAGTACTCGAAAGCAGAGCAGCTTGTTGGCAGCTGAATATATTTGCCCTAATACCACACCAGATGAAAAGTACAAGTTTATTCTTTTTTATAATAAGCAACAGATAAAGACATGTGACTATATGAAATCATCAGAGTATGTAAAGAGTAGAAAGAAAACAGGAGTCCTAGCAGAATGTTAAAATCAATCTCAATGGTTTCTAACTACATGTGCCTATGAAAGTATCCTGAATGTATATCAGAAAGGCAGATTCCCAGAGCAACATCAGACCATGCTCTGAGCATGTCTAGAGGATTTCTTTTTTAAAAATTTTTATTGGTATATGATTGCAGTGGGGAATGATTTCATTCCTTGTAAAGATTAGGTGC
>RJWM01052675.1:0-10041 GCA_004363535.1 Dasyprocta punctata | reverse complement strand
TTTTTTTTGGTCATGCATCAGAGTGGCTAACTGGAACCCCTAGCAACAACTAGGTTAGGGAACACAGCAGAGGTGGTGAAAGCAGTAAGTGGCATGAGAGACGGATGCAGACACACCACACTTAAGCAACCTTGGGATGGATGCTGCAGAGAAATGAGTAGGAGGTTGGGACATCCCCTCCCCCCGCCAAAGGAGATTGAAGGGGGAGGGAGCAGCCTTGAGCTGACTCCAGAGCAGCAACAGCATCCACCACATTGTCCTGCAACAAATGGTGTGAGAGGATACAGAGGTGAACAAAGGAGGCTGTGCCAGGACCAAGAGGAGCCAACTGCACACGGTACTGGGAGCAGCCACAGATTGTGTCTCTCTGAGTGTCACAGCAGCTGGAGGAGTGATGCAGAGACAAACAGGGTAAGGAAGCATGAGCAAGACGTTGAGGGATCTACAGAAAGTTGCTGGCTGAAGACTGGTCCCAGTCACCCACACCCAGAGGCCAAGATAAGCCCCATAACCAGACTGGAAGCAAATCCTACTACAGACATGGTGGGGTTGCCTAGCAATTTTAGGCTCAGACTTGGACATCAGAGGAATTTTATTTTATTTCTTTTTTCTTTATTTCTTTGTTCATTTTCCTTTTTCTGTCTGTCCACTCAGGACAAGTCCAGGGGACAAGAAAATAGAGGAAATCAGAAGTCATCCACCTGAATTTTCTGAAATGACACAAGCAGAAAAAAAAATCCCCCAAAAAGAGATAAATGAGGCTATAGAGAAAATCAGATTAGAAATAATCTCTCAGGTAAAAAAAAGAAATGATGACCAAAATGAAGGACTTGGTTGGTTAATGTAGAGTTGATACAGATAACAAAAACAAAAGAGTTTAGGAAAACAATGAATGCCCAACATAGGAAAGAAATGGATAAAACAGATTCAGACAGATATCTAGGAGGTTAAAAATTCAATTGAAAGCATACACAACCAGTTGAACTAAGGCAAGGAAACAATATCAGATTTAGAAGACAAAATTACAATTAGAGACCATGAAAAGAAAGATACCTTAAAACTGGGAAGGGACCATGAAAAGTCAATCTAACAGCTGCAGGAGGATACAAAGAAAAACAACATAAGATTGGTCAGATCAATGAAAAAGCAGGAGACAGTGCAAATGACATTAAAAAAAAATTCACAAAAGCAATGGAAGAAAACTTCCCAAACATGGATAAGTAATTTCACATACAAATAAGCGAGGCATATAGAAATTCAATTGTCCATAACCAAAATAATCTGTAGCAAGTCATATAATAATCAAGAATCCATAAATTCAGCACAAGAACAGAATATTAAAACTTATTAGAGGATACAAACAAATTACCTATAAAGGAAAGCCTATCAGAATCACAGTAGATGTCTCAAAATAAAATTTTAAGTCAAGGAGAGCTTGGACTGAAGTAGTTCAAGTCCTGAAAGAAAACAACCTCCAACACAGATTTATGTACCCTGCAAAACTCTTTCAAAATCAATGGATAAGTAAGATATCTCCATGACAAAGAACAACTGAAGAAATTCATGACTACCAAACCAGCTCTACAAAATGTCCTGAAGGATATTTAACAAAGAGATAACAAGGACCACAACTCCCAGAACACCAATAGAAATAATTTACCAGGCAAAAGAAACAATTAACCAGAGGGGAAAGACAGGATAGCAGTAGTGACCACAAAAAGAGATATATCTTAAAAATATCAAGGAGCCATGAAAAAATCATCTAACAGCTGCAAAAGGATAAAAAGAACAACATGAGATTAATCAGATCAACGAGAAAACAGGAGACAGTGCAGATTACATTAAAAAAAATCTAATCACAAACATAATGTAGAAAACTTCCCAAAGAGCAGGAAAATAAAACGACAAGGATAAACTAACACATACCAGTTATAACCATCCATGTATATGGTCTTAATTCAACAATCAAAAGAAACAGACTTGTAGAATGAATCAAGAAACAAGATCCAACAAAATGCTGCATACAAGAAACACATGTAACTCAAAATGAAATTCATAGACTGAAAGTCAAAAGGATAGAAAACAATACTCCATGTGATAGGAACCTGGCAAAAAGCAAAGGTAGCTATTCTATTTGCAGACAAAGTGAGCTTCACACCACAACTGATCAAGAGACAAACAGCGTCACTACACACTTAAGGGAAAACTCCAAGAGGAAGAGATAATCATAAACATATATGCACCAAATATCAGTGAACCTAACAATATAAAATAAATATTAATGGACATGGAAAATCAAATAAACACTAATACAATAGTAGTGGGGGACCATAATACTCCACCGTCACAAATAAACTTATCAAATAGGCTAAAATAAACAAATAACAGAATTGAACCAAACCTGTGAACAAATGAACTTTGTAGATGTCTTTAGAGTGCTGCATTCCACAACATCAGAATACATATTCTTTTCAGATGGGTGTGAAACGTTTTCCAAATTAAACTGTACACTAGGTCATAGAACATGCTTAAGTAAATTCAAAGGAGTTCAAGTTATCCCATGCTTATTATCAGACCATAGTGTAAAGAAGTTGGAAAGCAAAAGAAATCACAAAACGTCACATACACATGGAAATCAAAAAATATCCTCCTGAACAACCAATGGGTCACAGATGAAATTAAAGAAGAAATTAAACAGTATACAATCAAGTGACGATGCCAGTACAACATACTGGAATTTATGGGATACGATGAAAGCAGTCCTTCAATGGTAATTTAGAGTAGTGAATTCTCACATTAGGAAAACAGAGTGAACTCAAAGAAACAACCTGATGCTGAACTTCAAAATTCTAGAAAAAGTAAAAACCAGGAGTGATGGCACACACTTTTAATCCCAGCACTTGGGAGGCTGAGGCAGGGAGATCATTGTGAATTTGAGACCAGCCTGGGCTACAAAGTGAGTTCAAGGCCATCCTGAACAGCATAGTGAGACCTTCTCTCAAAAAAATAGGGCTGGGGATTTAGCTCAGTGGTGTAAGCACTTGCCTGGCAGGTGGGAGGTTGTGAGTTTGATCCCTGGTACCAAACAAAGCAAAACAAAAACAAAGTTCTAGAAAAAGAAGAACAAATCAGTAGCCTTCCTAGAAACAAATAATAACTGATAGAAAAATTAGGGAAACCATACATCTCACAATAGTTTGAAAAAACTGAAATACTTAGAAAACAAACTAACAAAGTATATACAGATTTAATACGATCCTGACCAAAATACCAATAGCATACCTCACAGAATTGGAGAAAACTTTCCTAAAATTCACTTGGAACCAGAAGAGACCTAGAATAGCAAAAATTCAGGACAACAAAAACAAGGCAGGAGACATCACAATCACTGATTTGAAATTATACCACAAAGCTACTATGATAAAACAGCATGTTACTGGCAACAAAAAACAGACCCAAGGATCAGTGATATAGAATAAAAGATACAAAAACAACTCCAAATGCATATAACTACTTTATCTCTGATAAAGGAGTCAAGCATGTTGACTGGAAGAAAGACAGCCTCTTTAATAAATGGTGCTGGAAAAACTGCCTTTCCTTATGCTTAAGACTAAAATAAGACCCTTGTCTCTCACTATGCTCTAAAGTGAAATCAAAATGCATTAAGGTCTAAATATTAAAATAGAAACACTTAATCTGCTGAAAGATAAAATAGGTAGAACTCTTGAAAACATAGTTGTAGGCCAAGACTTCATAATCAAAACCCCAACTGCATGGGAAATATTACAAAGAATCAGTAACTGCAATCTTGTCTTATTAAAAACCGTTTGCACAGCAAACGAAATCACCAGCAGAGTGAAAAGACAACCTACAAAGTTGAAGAAGATTTAGCTCTTTGTTCCTCAAAGGACTAATATGTGGAACATATAAAGAACTCAAAAAAGTTATACCCCCCAAATTTAAAGATCCAAAGCTAAAAATGGGCATCCGAAATGAATACACATTTCTCAGATGAAGAAGTACAAATGGCAAATAAATATATGAAGATATATTCAACATCACTAGTCATCCAAGAGATGCAAATTAAAACAACACTGAGATTCCATCTCACACCAAAAGGAGTGGTTATTGTCAAGAAATCAATAATAACAAATGCTGGAGGAGCTGTGGAGTAAAAGGAACACTTCTCCACTATTGGAGTGTAGCCTGGTACAAACACTGTGGAGATCAGTATGGAGATTCCTCAAAAAACTAGGACTAGAAGTTTCATTTGACCAAGTTATTGCACTTTCTGGTATCTTCCCAAAAGAATTAAAAGCATCACACCACAGCAATATATGCACACCCATGTTTATAGTAGTACTGTTCATAACAGCTAAATCTTGGAAACAACCCAAATCTCCTTCAATTAAGAATGGATAAAGTAGATGTGTTTTTTTTTCTTTTTTTATGTATTGGAGTACTACTCTGCCACAAGAAAGAATAAATTTGAGGCATGTCTAGGTAAAGTGATGCAACTTGAGACTATACTCAAGTGAAATAAATCAGATTTGCATGTGTAAACATTACATTGTCTCCCTGGAGTGAGAAATTGAAAGACTAAATAAGGACAAAAACATACAACAGATATTGTGAAATGGGAAGAAGTTGTTCAAAAAGGAGGGCAAATGAGAGGAGTGAAAGGGAAAAGTGAAAAATGAGAAGGATAAAAATGAAAACAATGCTTTGTAAGTAAGTAGGGGAAGATGGGTTAAAGGGAGGGGAGAGGGATGGGGAAAAAAGAGGAATCAAGATACAGGTATTATTTCCCTATGATGAATGTGAACATTATGTATGTCTAAATTGCACCAATCAACTCAGTTAAGCAGAAAAGGTCTACTTCATTCACAAAATTCATCTCACATTTAGGTCCAACAAGGTGAGTATCTTTAACACTTTACTTACTGTCCAGAAGATTTTAAATTTATCTAAGAACTGTGTTATATTACTCACCATTTCTAGCGTGCATACAAATATGACCTCCAAAATACTTAAATTTGTTTTTCCTTTTTTACAGCTCCTTGCTATTTTCAAAAAATGCCTAGCACAATCTGTAACAGCGAATAGATAATACATAAATATATTGTTTGGACTTTTGGATATATTACCATTGTAGTGGATGAGCCAAAATTCTGAGTGATTTTGATGCTGTCTAGGTATTACATGAGATTTATAGGTGAAGTTAATAAAACATCTCAAGGAATTCAGGTCAAAAAACTGGTACATTTTATGTAGGCCATAGGAAGTCATGTTCTCATATTAAAAATATATTAGGGCTTGTAAAATTTTTGTATTGTTTTATTAAGTCTCAAAATTTAACTATATTTGATATTGACATAGAAGATATTTATATTTTTGTTAGTTCAAATGCAGACTTCAGCCTAGAATATTTCAAGATAGCAGCTACTTTTGACCATAGGCATGCAAATTTTTAAGTGAAACAAATACTGCAATACAGTATCTATATTGATTTCCATGTAGTACAATTACCTTGAAGACTTGAGTAATCATTTACTTTGCCTTCAACCAAGGCTTCATATAAAAATTGCTTTCCCACTTGCAGCCAAGAAGTTTCCTCCTTGGAACAATTGGGGGAATAAATTTGTAAAGCTCATTTATGCTTGCACAACACAGAAAAAGAAGGTTCTTGTTTGTTCTTAATTACTCCCTTTGCCTCAGAATATAACACTTAGTTCATAATCAGAATTAGGTTTCAAGGGCTCCATCCTCCATTCTTCTTCGCTATTCACCCCACTGCTTTGTTGATATGTAGATCAGTCCCATCAGTTTCTGAGTTTCGCTTTGGATCTCTAACATTATTTTCAAGAAAGTTTGATACAACCCTTTTACAGAGCAGGTGGCCACCATACAGAAAAGTGGAGCTTTAATATAATCTCCCCCATCCTTATAAAAGACACCACAGGGAGCTGTCAGTATGTGAAAAGTAATCAGTCACATAATCTTTATTAAACACAGCACTCGCCTCACCTCAAAGGACTGGGAATCCTTAAACAAAAAAGGGCCTATTGTGGCAGATTACTTTAGATTTAGCCTCAGGATCAAAGGAAAAATTTCATTTGATTTTATGTTTTTAATCCTAAGACTTTATGTAAAGTATTGTTCATAGGTGAAATTTTCATCTGAATACTGATAGTGTAAAAGGTTGGGTTAAGGTAAACAGTATCAACATGCATAGGGAGTTTCACTGAACTATTTTTCTGGATTCTCTGGAATAAATCAACTTTCATAACCAAAGATTTCCAAAGATTTCATGTTATTTTAAAATTTTTGATGCCTGGAGTGAGTGTTTTCTTTAACCATAATTACTATTTTAAGGAGAGGGAAAACAAAAAGAAATATTACCTACTTGATTGTTTTACACAGTCTGAGACATTAATCTTCAGGTACAGTACCCCATTACTCTCCCTGCTGATAATCAAGTCTTGGTTGTTACTGACTATATCTTGAGATGACAATGTTGAGTCATCAAGACATTGTTTTTAATCAGCCACTTTTAAGGGTGGCTCAAATCAAGAGTTCCATTATTTTAGTCCTTTATAAGTAGCCCCAATGCAAATACTTATTTTGTTTACCAAGTAAAATATTAAGAACAGAGCTTTGCTTTAATGAGCAAACTTATAGTGGTATTGATATATAAACTACATTTCTATACACCCCAGGTTACTGTAAAGCCATGTAATTTCCCCAAGTACGGTGGCTAATAGTTCTCTCCATGTGAAGGAGTATAACTAGACAAATGTTTTGCATATGTATTGGTTGATTCTGTGTCCCCCCAAGGACTCGTAATTTGGTTGGGGCTGAGTCTGGCATTCATGACTGGTTTGTTGTGTGGCACTGGGATTGGTGATGTGAGTGCTGTACTCACCCAGGGGTGGAGACGACATTCAGGGTAAGAAAGAGAGGCACACAGTTCTTTCTTCCTCTCTTTCTCTCTCTCTCTCTCGCTGGTTCGCCTTGCTGTTTGGCAGCCACCATGAATGGCTGCCCTGCCACACCACACTGCCTTGGAGTCAACTGAGTATGGACTGAAACTCCCAAGAAACTGTAAGAAATAAACCTCCTCCCTAATTTTGGGTGTCAGGTATTTTGTCTCAGCAATGAGTAAAAAGTAAGTAAGACAGAATACAATCAAATACACTTTTTCTTTTTTCTTTTGGTACCAGGGATCAAACTCACGACCTTGAACTTACCAAGCAGGCACTTATACCACTGAGCTAGATCCCTGGCACTTTTTTCACTTTGTGGTATTTATATATTTAAAATGATTGCAAAGATGAATGTTGTAGCAGATGCATTTAATCCCAGGATTCTAAGAGGCTGAGGCAGAAAGATTTCAAGTTTGAGCAGAGGCTGCACAACTTAGCGATTTAGTAAGACCTTGTCTCAAGATAAAACATTAAAAAAGAGCTGAAGATATCACTCAGGTAGGAAAAACCTGGGTTTAGTTCTCAGTAACAACATTAAAAACTAAAACTAAAACAAAGAAAACAAAACAAAAATTATTATACGAACATTGTATAACTTATTGCTAATTTGAAAAGCCTTGTTGACTTTTGAACAATGTGCTTTCTGTTCTAGTTATAAGTGAATTAATAATTATTCTACTGGGAAGGTACAAATTACAAAACTTTGATTGTGATTTTTTCTTGTGAAAAAATACATCTGCTTTATAAAATTTGTTTTAACATTATTTAATATCTAGTCACTCCTTGTTAAAGTAATATAACTATTAATATTGGCATAAAAATGTGTTGTCGTTGTGGTTATTTTGCTGTCTATAAACACACTTTAAAAATTAGAAGCCCCATCAAAAAATTAGGGCTCTTCTCCCCATCCAAGCAAACAGGAAGTCTAGTAATTTTTGAGGCACTGCCAATTTTATCAGCATTGGTTGGAGAATCCTGCTCAAACTGAAATTATCTACTGCTTATCCACAAATCATATTACTTCAAACCATTCTTTCAAATCTCTTACATTTAAAGCAGTGAGTGGTCCTGTACCCTAGCTACATATTAGATTCTCCCGGAAAGTTTTATAAAGTACAGATACTTAGTGATGTAATTGACTTGGGAAAGGATTTAAGCATCAACATTTTAACAAGCCTCCCATGTGACCTAAGGTGCTGGCAGGTTGAAAACCACTGGTATAAAGCAATGTAGTCATTCCAGCATCCATTTTCACTATCTAACTCACCAAACCATAGAGAGAAACATTTTTCCCTTCACAAACATATCAATCTGGTTTTCAATATGTTCCAATGAAATAATTTGCAAAATCTCATGGTTTTTTTCTACTAAATAATTTGCAAAATGTACAATATTTTCTATAATCAGATTAGTATTTTCTATTTTATGCAAATAACACATTTGAAGAAAGTGGTAAAAACTATAAAGATGCCCTATATATATGCCCTTGAATATTTAAGCAATTTGCTCTCCCCAGCCAACTTTCCACAATCCCCTCACAGACCTCCTATTCCCCACCACTACCATCATTCATTTAAAAATAAAAAAGACCCAGCTCATCTGAGTAAAGATAAAAATGTGGAGATAAAATATATTAGAGATGTGTGGTAGATGGTTCCACTACTATCACATTTTGAATCATATCATTCTGCATCAACACCCTTTGCAATATAGCTTACCAGACTGCCAGTCGAAAAGTGGACTCTATTTCTCTATCCCTTGCAAGTGTTTAATTTCATCAAAGAGAATATAATAGCATTTCTTGTCAGACTAAGCCTCATGATTCCTGCAGTTTCTGTTTTTACCCTGCTAGAATACTGACACTACAGAAACCTAGCCAGTTACTGGAAAAGAAGGGGTGAGGTAGAGAAGAACACGGGCCACAGCTAATAGTCAAATTCAACTGGGAGGCATGTGAGTGAGATCATTGTGGACCACCCAATTTCAGGTGAATTGTCACACGTCTGTAACTACATGAATGAGCACAGGCAGCATCACTGTCAGTGCAAGCAAAAGAACTCACCAGCTGAGCTTTGCCCAAACTCCAGAATGATGGACACACAAATGGCTGCCATTTTAAACTGTTTAAGTGTTGGTTAGTTTATTATGTACCAAGAGATAAATGGACAGAAGTTTATGCAATACTCAAAAGAATTGATGATTCTTTTGCTTGTTTTGACATACGTATATTGTATGAAATTTACAAGTATCAAATTTTTACAGTTGCAACATTATAAAATATTTTGCAGTTCAACGTATCCCCACTGAACTTCATAAAAATCATACATTTGCTTCTAATTTTCTTCTTACCTGTAGAAAGAAACTACAAGTGCTACAGACAACTTTAAAAGTTTCAGGAAACAAATTAGGCTGAAGTTTCTCTATAATTACTATGCTACATAACTCACTTCATTTTCCCTTAGAGAACATGGCATAAAAAGAAAAATTCCAGAAGGGATTAAAACAAGATTGTTCACTTACTGTACCTCAGGATATTACCAAGCGTGGCTACCTTTGATAATTTTTACAAACCATTTCACTAAATATTTTTCCTAATGGAGAACTTCATGTGAAACTTTCTACAAAAATAGTGACAGCTGGAACATTTTGTAAATAATCCATAGGAATCTTCCTTCAGCATAGATTTTGGTACAGCAGGGAGGAAATATGGCATTATGGCTACACTTTCCTAGAACTCTTAAGAGAAACCATTCCTTTGTCTTTTCCAACAGTCTCATGGACCTTTCCAACATTTTTAAAAACCAAAAGCACCACTCCAAACCTCTCTGTACTTTATCATATCATCATGTTACCTTCCTTTCTGTCTTATCTCTCTCTACCAATCTTTTTTCTTTTATTTTAAAGATAGTAAAATCCAACAAAACAAAACTGAACAAAGCCAATCAAAACAAAGCAGCAAAATTGGTACAGAACTTCAAATCAGGATACTAGGAAAACAACAATAGCTACCATAGTATATTTTGTTATCTTCACAATAGTTGTACATTCCATCAGG
>RJWM01052674.1:0-10042 GCA_004363535.1 Dasyprocta punctata | reverse complement strand
GGTAATGTGTTTTGCATGAAGACTACCATGATTTCTAGGTTTTCATGCTGCAATATCAAAGTGTTTCAACTTTCCAATGGACTTAAAGCCACTTTAAATATGACCTCTGATCTCTGAAGAAAAATCAGATCAAAGACTCTGGCTACACATCCCAGTGCAGGGGCTGATCCTGAACTCCCTCAGGTGGTTGTAGAGGTCTGTGTGGGTAGTCACGATGGAGTCTTGAGAGCTAGACTTGTCAAATAATCATGTCTGGTCGATACTATTTCTGTGTCCCATGTCAAACATCAGAATCAAAATTGTGGGCATTTGAAGTGCTTCTTCCTCACTCATATAAAGCAGCACAATGTCCACCTCAAAGCTGACACCTTGACAATATCCTGCTTCCTGGCTGAGAAGTGAGTCAGTCTTCACAATGTTGTAAAATGCCAGCTGCCCTTCTCTGAGCTGGGCAGAGAAGTAAGGATGTGTTGGAAAGGTTTGCCTAAGTCCAGTGAGAATCCATGCTGCTGGGAGGTGAGGTGTTTTAAGAGTGCTTTTGTAGGACAGTTCTTTCCCTGCTGCTTACTGGAAAACAGGTATTTAAGGTGCAACTGCTCATTCAGAAATTTCCAGATTTCAATCTGTGCTGACATGCACATCTTGCCAAACATCTCAGTGCCTTTCTTCCATGTCAAACTTAATTTTTGATCTTCCTGCAATGCTGAGCATCATTCCAAACCCTGTAGTTCCTTCTTTAAGACAAGGAGGAAGTTCTTTGTAATCGCTATTGATTTCAAGCACTTGGTTAGTCAATTATTCTCAGAGGTTTCCAGCTCCTGATTTTCTTTCCCCATCCTAAGCAGCAGTATCTGTTGTAGAACAGCATTTTTCTGTAGCTCCTGAAATTGCTGTGAGGTCCTTTTCTTTACCTCTGATGCAGGCCCAAGTGATCCATCTTCACATCTTGGCTCCAAAGCAAACCACGGGAAGCTGGCCTCCTCCTGAATAATCTCCAGATCTGCTGGGAGACTCTCACATTTTCTCTGGGGTAGATACTCTCAGGAATATCTACTGCAGTCTGTGAGTGTGGCCAAACTTCAGAGCAATGCTGCTTTGGATTTAAAATTTCTTTTGGGGATTCCAAAAGTCAGAGCTCTGATTCTTATTAACAATAGCCAGGACTTTTTAAAAATTTAGCACAGTAGAGGAACAATGAATTTTTTCTGCAGGGAATTAATATATGAAGTGCTGTTTAGCACAGCATTCTGGGTTTGTTCTCCACTCAAATTATAGGTACTTTCAAAAGTTTGGGAAGGAGTTGGAGGTGTTAAAAAGAGGAGGAGGAGCAGGCAGCACTTGGACCCCTCACTGATGGATGGTCCACATTCTCTTCTTTCCCTTTTGTGAAGTGTCTTTGTGCTTAGGGAGCACTACTTCATAAATTTTCTTGAAGAGATTCCTGGAGCTCCCTGAGCAGGGAGGGAACTGGCAATGCACAGGAAATTGGCTCAGAGTGTTGGCTTGCCTGTGCAAGGCCTGCTGGAGTTGGACAGCAGCAGGCTGCTCTAGGGGACAGGTCATCCCAGAAGCCTTGAAAGAGCTCTGAGAGAAGGGTAAGGCCTCCTAGTTACCCATGGATGGCTCTTTTCTAGTGCTACTTACTGTACTAGACACAGATCAATGGTGGCAGAATGTTCTTGCAGGCCTCTGGCTTTATTACCTTGGAACAAAATATTTTCTAAAGACTCTGTTAAAGACCTCTTTGCTCTTCTTCTCAGCATATCTAGTCTAAATCAAGGGGCACTGGCTGGCAATTGACCATCACTTTCTGGGGCAGTCTACAGAGTCTGCTTAATCTCTCCAACATGGAAGTACTCTCTTGTTTCTCTTCAAATAAACATCATAGAAAAGACAAAATTCATTCTTTTGCTGCTCATTTCTTGGTTTCAATTTCTGCACTTTCCCCAAAACAGTTGCCTGCTCCAGATTACTCAATATCCATCAGCTGCTTTTGGAGTTTTAATTTGATTTTGGAAGAATTCATCCCCTCTGCCCTTTGCAGAGCTTGTGCAAGCTCTGTGCCAACTGGAAATCACCTCAGCTGTCTCCTCCACTGGGGCACAGGAAAGCCTGCTTCAGGGTCATCAAGGTTTCCATCAACCAGAGCTTCATTTGCACAGTGGAACACAGAACAGACATTCGGGAGGCCATGGACTCAGAAGGGGAGAGTGGATCTGAACAGGTTAATGTGGATCCAGGCCGGCAGGGCCCTCTTGTTCATTCCCCACCATACTGTAACTCCCTGGCTGCAAAAAAGCATCTTGAACTTCTTGGCGAAGTTGTGGTGGATCTCAGATGGGAAGCCAGCTCCCTGCTTCTGGAGAGCAACCTTCCAGGGCCGGCTAATAGAACTGGTGATTTCAGGTACATTTGTTTCATCCTAGTCTTTGAACACAAACAAGATACTGTACTGAGGACAGCAGCCTCCTTAATCAGATATGTACAGTAGCCTAGGTCATGAATTCCTTTGTAAACAAGCTGTAGTTTGCACTCAGAGATGCTGGAACTGAGTATCTTACTGTTGAAGATCCCACTATTGAGCCCTCCTTGGGTCATGTTGCAACTGAGTGCAGAGGGGGAACCCAAAATCAGACTTGTCTTGGTACAGGCTCCTAGTCTGAGGACTCCCTGCTGGACCTTTGCACCTCTGTTACAACCCAAATCAGCAGGTGTCCAGTGGTCCAAGAAAACATAGGCAAGGAGCCTAGCAAAGCAGATGTTTCTTTTTTCTTTTTCAAGTACAAACAAAGATTTTATTTCGCGCTGCTCAATTCCTCTCATTACAAGACAGTTTCCACACAACTCTAACTTAAAGGGATTGGAATGGTCCTCTGATAAGAAAAGATGTGAGAAATACCTGACCACATTCAAACATACATGACTTCTATAGAGTCAACTTTCTAGCATGCTATGGAGGAAGCCTACTGCATTTCCTTTAAATAAAGCCAGGCAGTGACAACTAGCACTGTGCAACATCACTCCTGGGACTGCAAGTCTCTATCCCGGGGTGAGGAGGGGCAAGGCAGAGTGGAGGGGCCAAGGTCTGGAAACTCTGAGAGGAAACTCAGGCCTCTGCAAGGAGAGGAATGAACCAGGGGCAGCCTGCACTGTGCTGCTAATCTGTGTTCGCCCTGGGGCACTGCAGGTGAAGGGGTATTGGTGAGGAACACTCAAGACTTTTGGTTTACTTTCCCAGCTTTTATTCGTATTTTGTGTTTTAAATGTCTGGAGATTGAAGTCTTTACTTAAATTCAGAATTCAGTAGTCCCTTCTGATAGGGCAGGCTCAGGGAGGAATCCCACTGACATGATTCTGGGGAAGAGGAAGGGAAGGATGGTAACTTAGTTTATTTCAGGGAATACTCTTTGTCCTAGGATATAACTAAGACTTGCAATAATGTGAAAAGCACATGACAGAAACAAAAATATACAGAGCAGACTACTTGATCTGTGTGCAACACAATCAAAAAACAATTCAAGTCATAATTCTTACCATTCCCATAATTGTCTCACTCATAGATGATAAAATTCATTCACTTCTGTGAAACTTCAGAAGTGACACAATACATCAAGATTAGACCAAAGGTTATAGTATACTCTGGCCATGATATAGCACAGGGCTATGTTTAGTCCATAGATGTTTTCACTTACAGTTGCCAGAAATGATCAGCTTTGCAGTTTCTCTGTGTTTAACATGTGCCACACCAGTGCCACCCTACAGAGGCACAGGTTGCTTCTAATGGGCGCTGGCGCTGCTGAGGAAGCTATGCGTGGTGTAAGCACTCTTCTGCTTTTCTAGAACTTTCTTTAGCTATAGCTGCTATAATTTTTTCCAAAATTCTTCCCTTTCCAATTCCTTCTTCTTCCCTCTTTGTCTCTCAGCCTTGTAGGAGCTAGGAGGTCATCAAACAGCTGGCCATTCATTTATATTAGGGTTTTCAGCACATGGTACACTAGTGCTATAACGGTCTGGTTCCAATGTTACTTGGAAATTTTGTACAAACTGGTAAACATTAGGGGTGGTATTTTATCAATGGTGTCCTCAATCAAACTAAGAATATATACATTATTCCAGAAGTACAATGTTTTTTCTACAACCTGAAAATGACACCTGGAGGCACACTTGGATATCTGCTTAAAAAGTCCTTCTTCAATTGTTTTAAACTGTGCTGGCTGAATGCCATCTACGATTTCTTCACTTTCTTCTAAAAACATCACCTCCTTCTGACTGCATGTAGTTGGTCAAAATTTCACAAATTCTCTAATCACTGCTTCTGTCAGTGTTGTATCTCTCCCCAGGAACTGTACAACACGGTATGCTAGCTGAACATGAAACAAAGGTAATCCATTCTCAATATGCATAGGAATAAGAACCTTCATTAGAAATTGTTATGTTCTGTTTTCAGTGGCAATGAAAAGCCATTGATAATATGTCCTAGGATTACAAGGAGTTCAGCAACACCACTGAAATGATGTGTTTCATATACAAACCTGAAGAAAATGTTGTTAATTTGCTTTCTGATGAATGCTATTAATCCAGAAATTTCCCATAAAGTCGGTGCAGAACGGTCTTCAGGAGGTCACGTTCTCTGGAATCTTCACTATCCAAAAGCTCCAGGAGCTGTTGCACAGGTTTCTGAACAATGCATCGCCCTGCAATACTAGGCTGGAAATCAGGACTCTCCAAAAATCTCAAGAAGAAGTCATACACCAATTGTATGTGTGGCCAAGAGGCCTCAAGCGTGAGTTCAATCTCTTCTGGATTAAAATTCGGATTATCACTAGGAGAAAGAGTATGAAGATGTTAGCCCTGATCATTTTTACTGTATCAGAATACGCTGATTCAACAATTACCCCCACGATTCCTTGAAACATACTCAACCAGTTCATTCAGTGCTGCTCTTCGAATTTCTTTGCTCTTCAAGTCTGAAACAGTCCATGAAATTAAACAGCACACCACAGTGCTACAACTTCTGGCAGAAAAGCTCTTGCTCATGTGAAGTGGCATCTCTGAGCTGGGGCAGGGGCTGCAGCAGCCTGGCCGCCCTGGCTGAGGCACTGCGAGGAGCCCTGCGAGCACTCCTGCCTCTGCGCCTTGCGCTCGGATTTCTGGGCGGAGCCGTCCACCCTCTCCGAGGCCCAGATAGGGCCCCTCGCAGGCCGCGGGGGCAGTGGCTCTAGCTGCCTGGAGCTGGTAGACGGGCGGGAGGAGGAGGAGGCGGGGATAGGCGCACGGCCCCGCCCGCTCCCCGCGCCCCGCACCGCCCAGCCCGTCCCCGCCGCCCCACAGCGCCCCAGCGCCGCCTCCCCGCGCCCGCCCGGGCTCCTGGTCCCCCCCGCACTAACGCCCGGGGCGGAGCGGGAAGGCAGGATCTGGAGGGGAGCAGAAGCCGGGGACTCCGGGTGCGCGGGGCGGGCGGCCGAGAGCCCCAACTCGGGCGGCCGCGGCGGGGGCCCCCCTCGTCCCGTCAGCGCCTAGGCGCCCGCCGGCAGCGCCGTCCGCCCGGCCCGGGGCCGCCTCCTGGCGCTGCCCTCGCGGGTCAGCCCGGAGCTCCGCCGCGGGGCCTCCGCTCCCCGGGACGGCGACCGCCCCAGATCAGACGCCTCCTCGCCGGGAAGGCTCTCCGTTCCCTAGGGGCAACGCTCTGGAGGCTCAGCCAAACCTCGCCCCTGCTTTTATGTTTCCCACAGGGGAGTGCATCTTAGGAGCCTCTGATGTGGCCTCCTGCAGCCGGGCTGGGTGAGGGCGGCGCCGCCATCTCCGCCTCTTCTCGCGGCTGAGGACCCGAAGGCCCTCCGGGTGCCACGGGCGCCTGGGCCTGGGGAGCGGCGCTGGAGGAGGAGGAAGTGTCTTCCGGGGTCCGCTTTTCCTCCGGCAGGCTGAGGGAGCGGGAGGTGGGGAGCTGAGCCCTCCTCTAGTGGAGTCATCTGGCCCACCTGTATTTCCCTAGGAAATTATCATTTCTTCTAGTTTTAAAATTTGTGTACATAGAGGTCTGAAAAGTAATAGCATGACTTAAAATTTTTTGTTTCAGTTTCTACTTCTTTTCAGTTTCTATTTCGTATGCAAGTGTTTTCTTCCTCTTTTTGTTGATCAAGTGAGCTACTGGTCTAATTCACTTCTGATGAGAGCTGAACCCCGTGGCGTCCAGGGGCCTGGACCGCGACCCCCTACCCTCACCCCTTCTTCCCTGTGTCTCAGACGCCCGGACCTGGGAGCCATGGAAGACACAGGTGCTGCAGTGCAGGGTCGCTGGCCTCCTCCTGTCCCTACCGGGCTCTCTGTCGGAAGTTTTGAAATAACAAATTCAAGTTTCTGAATGATCACTCTTTGAGAATGTGGTTCCTATTAGGTAAATGTCGTATTTCCGTGTCTCCCCTTTACTGGCAGTGTTCCGCTAAGGTCCTTGTGATGTCTGCATGGTCTAAATTGATAATCCATGTTGTAGTCCTGATTTGGGTATTTATGTGGCCTCTTTTCTTTCCTTGCAATCTTACTAAAAGCTTACCAATTGTATTGCCCGTTTCCACTGAATAGCTCTTTGTTTTATTAATTTTTCTGTTATTTGTTCTCTTTTTATCATCGATTGTTTGCTCTATCTTTGTTACCTTCATTCTGGTTGTTCTGGGCTTATTTTGTGCTTTTTCTTCTCAGTTGTTGAGGTGGGAGCTTAGAGACTTTTTTTTCTTATTCTATTAGTTTCTTATTTCTACTGCACTGCCCCAAATCATTAAATCTCCGATGTTCACAGGCAGCATGTGTTGCCCCTTGGCTGAATAATGAATAGGTTTTTGTTTTTTCCAATTGTGTGATGGAAAATGCTTCCTAAGGAAACCATGCTAAAGGAAGAAGCATCCCTTTCATTTCTTCGATATTCAGAATAATACTTTGCAATTTACAGCTGTCAGAGTTTGTGTTCAGTTACTTCCCCTTTACTAGAATTGTCACAGCTCCCCAAGTAATTTGAGGACTCTGAGACTCTATTCCCTTTCTCCACCTTTGTCACCTGTTAAACTCCTCTCTCCTACCCAGAACCCCTTCAGAGTGACCTTCTACACAGGACACCTGGAGTCACTGAGTCCCTTCAGCTGCTGGTCTGGGGAGGGTGAAGAGAGAAGGGCTGAGGAAATCTTGTCTTGGGGCATCTGGAAAGAAAACACATTCTGGAGCTCTGCCAGTCTTGGCAAGAGGAAGGCTGGGTATATAAGGGTCAGAAATGACAAGGAGGTGCTCTTTAGTCCAGTGTGCACTGTGTAAACGTGGAACACAGCATGCCACAGAAGAGTGATTTTCATTCTGGGAAACTGGTCCATGCATATGACACCACTTAATTATTTTCAATTCCAAAATTCTATGGTATAAAACAAACCTGTGATAACCACACATCCTGAGGGTGGGAAACACACACAGGGCAGTGGGGACAGCTTGTTCCTCCTCCATGGACCTTCAGCTGGGTTGCTGATGGCAGGCGCTGGAATCACCCAAAGGCACTCCTGGTTGTCTTTGGGTGATGGTGGACAGATACAAATGGGTAGTGTCCTTAGCCCTCTCTAGCCTCTCCCCTCCCCTCCTTCTCTCCTAGATACCTTTTGCCTGGCTTTCCTCTGGTCTGGCACCTCATCCCTGCCTTCACTCCTACCTTGCCTCTCTTCTCACCCCTCTACTCCTACCTCAGCCCTGTCCTCTGGTTCTCACCTCACCTGCTTCCCCTTCTCCTGGCTTCACTTCCCTTGCCAGTCATCTCTGCCCTGGCCTGTCTTGTCCCCAGCCTCTCAGCTCACCTCACCTGGCTCTCCTTTCTAGAGAATCACTGCTGCCCTTTTGCTTAAAAGTGCTGTTGGTAGCTGAGCTCTAGGGTCCCCACCTGTAATCTGGTACTGGGGAGGCTGAGGATATAGGATTAAGAGATCCAGGCTAGACCAGGGAATCTAGTGAGACCCATTCAAAAAACAAACGGACAAGAACCCGGGATTTAGCTCAGCAACTCAAGTGCTTGCCTGGTAAGCAGGAGGTCTTGAGTTTGGTCTCCGGTACATAAACAAAACAAAACCAAAGCAACAACAACAAACAAACATATGCCACAAGGGAAAGGGCGACTGACTGGGCAGGATCAGTTATCTATGTACAGAAGAGGAAGACTGGCAAGGAGTGGGTGGTAAAATTCAGTTAATGGCCTCTAAGGAAGGCAGAGAAACAAAATGGGTGACTCACTCTGCCGGGTTGGGGAATGGGGCCCAACTGTTGGGTTCAGCTCTGGGCCCCGCCCCCACCCTCAAATTTGGCCAATCAAATGATAATTCTGCAATGGTGCACATTTCTCTATTCTTGCGTCAGCATTTTCCAGAGCGCCCATTGGCTAATAAGAGGGAACCCCAGGGAGATAGGCACTGAGACTGAGGCGCCATAGTGCAGAAGGCAGAAGGACCCAAAGAGGAAGGTTGTCCGGTGAGCTCTGGTCTCCGCGGAGAGGCTACACACGGGAACTTCAGCTTAGCGTCAGCAAGTCACAGAACCCTGAAGATCTCAGGCCACCGCGTCCTCACCACTAGCTGGGTCTTCGCAGAGCCCGCGCTCTCCTCTTCCTAGGTGCCCTTGCGCCTTCAAAGATTCACTGGCTGGCGCTCCCCTGCGCCTGCGCTCACTTCCTCTGAGGTGCCTTCAAAGACTGTGCTTCCAGGGAGCTTTCCCCACTGTCTGGGTGTTCTCAGAGCCCGCCCATATCTGGCTTGAGGTGTGCTGCCTCCTTCAAAGATCTGCTCTTCCTGGAAGCTGTTGGGGGTAAGTTATTTCAGCTGGCTCTGCATCTTGCAGCCTCAGCTTTTTCTTCTCAGTGGTCTAGTCTGCAGGCTCCAGAATTTGGGAGCACCTGCCAGCAAAACCTTGTGGCTCTCTGGGAGACCCTGTCTGGTTTTTCCACCCTTCTGGGATGTTGGACTGCGTGGCTTTTGTCTTCATAGCCACCTGAACTAAAGCCCAAACTAATGAGGACTTGGGCACCCGGGACTTGGTAGCTTGGGGTGCTAGCAGGAAGTCCTGCGGTTGTGCCTGGAGAACACCTTACTGATCAGACTTGTGGGGTCTTCACAGCCCTTCCGGGAGCTGTCCCCTCCTGGAGTCCTGTATGTGAAAGGAGTTGGGGGACTATGGCGACCAGACACTGCTGAGCTGCATTCTAGATCTAGAAAGAGGAACCAAGTACTGCAGTGCCCTGCGGATGTTCGTAATCCGCAAGAGAGGAAAACTGGAAACTCTGCCCTCCCAAAGGAAAAACCAGCTTCCATTGGAGCACAAAAAACGCTCCGTGATTTTTCTCCCCCAGGAAGTGACTTCTGTTGCTCCTGTCCTGCCTTGTATCCAGTTCCTCCCAACTTGCTGCTCTGCCATAAGGAGCTGAATGCTGTGTCCTATCCCTTAAGAAGGAGTTAACAACAAAAAATGATACATACATACATACAGTTAAAAAACTAACAATGTAGCCTAAATTCTGCGTTCAAGTTCGATAGAATTTTCCCACAGATAAAATTCTAAACAAGCTGAGAGAGGTGGTGAAGGCCTGTAATCCCATCACCCTGGGAAACTGAGGTACAAGGATTGCAAATTTGGGCCCAGCCTAGACAGTGTAGGAGATTTAGGAATACCCTGCTTCAGAATAAAAATTTAAAAGGACTGGGGATGTAACTTAATACTTCAGACCCTTGGTTTAAACAAGTACAATACCAGGGGTGGGAGGTGGGAACAAAACAAAACAAATGGTATAAAGAATTTCAGAAGCAGCATGTCACATATAATCTTAGATCTAAAGTTACAGGGAGGTTATGTGGAGGAATCCTGTCTTATTTTTAAAGGGTGCATCACAGATGTATGCTTGAACATAGTGCTTTTTAAACACAGACAGGAAGAAATGGAGAGCAATAGGCTGGTAAGCAACACATTTCATATTTCCAGAAGATGATAGGACTGGGACACTGGGATTGGGCAGAACGTGTTGCCCTAACAGGGT
>RJWM01052673.1:0-10048 GCA_004363535.1 Dasyprocta punctata | reverse complement strand
AAAAAAAAAAAAAAAAAAAAAAAATCTTAAGTGCAAAACGGCCTTGAACTCACAGTGCTCCTCCTACCTCAGCCTCCCGAGCGCTGGGATTAAAGGCAAACAAGAATATAAGAATAAAGAAATCAGGTATGAATAAAGGAAGTAGGCACATGTCTGTAATCCTAGTACTCAGGAGGTGAGTCAGGAGGACTGAGAAATGGAGTGAGTTCAAGGCTGGCTTGGACCACACAGCAGACGGTGTCTCAAAAAGCCAAAGTGGGGGAAAAAATCACAGTTTGAGAGTACTTAGACTTTTTTTTTTTTTTTTTTTTTTTTTTTGCGGCACCGGGGATTGAACTCACAACCTCGCGCCTGCCAGGGCAGGTGCTTAAGGCACTGAGCCAAACTCCCGGCCCTGGTTTTCTTTGAGGCAGGGTCGCACTATGTAGCTCAGGCCGGTCTTGCGCTCGCGTTGTAGCCCAAGCCGGCCTCGAACCCACAACGCTCCTCCTACCTCAGCCTCCCGAGTGCTGGGATTAAAGGCGTGCGCCACCACGCCCGGCTGAGTACTTAGACTTGTATGTCTCTAAATCAGTATATTACCCCTCAACTTTCTATTTTCTTCTCTTTTTTTTTCAACTTTCATAATATTTCTAATTGACTGGAAAGCATATCATTCTAATCTCTGGGCTGTTTTAATTTAATTTTTTTTTTCCAGATGGGATCTTGCTGTGTGGTTCAGGCTGGTTTTGAACTCACTATGTAACCCAGGCTGGCTTTGAACTCACAGTGATCTTTGTGCCTCAGCCTCCGGATGCCAGGATTACAGGTGTGCACCATCACACCTGGCCTAAGCTCTGTTTTAGAACAACAAAATCAATCTTCTTATCCTGATTGAGAGCAAACAAGTGTTATAGATGAGATACAAAGAACTCTCCAAAAGAGATGAAACTTGTGATCATCTTAATGGTGAAAAAAGCATCATATTAGTCATGATTTTAAAACTATAAGAAAACTAGGAAAAGAGTTTCTTAGCCAGGCATGGTGACACACATCTATAATCTCAGCACTCTGGGAGGCTGAGGCAGGAGGGTTGCCAAGCCTCAGCAATTTAGTGAGGCTCTGTCTCAAAAAAAGTGCTATGAATGTGGTTCATTGCAAAGACCCAGAGTTCAATCCCCAATACTGCACATACACACAGAGTTTCGGGGTTTTTTTTTGTTGGTTTGTTTGTTTTTGCGGCACCAGGGATTGAACTCACAACCTCGTGCATGTCAGACAGGCGCTTAAGTGACTGAACCAAACTCCCGGCCACACAGTTTCTTAACCTAACAGACATTTAATTAAGATAGGGTTAGCCACAAATGACAACACAATGCATCCACACACTGCATAAAACAGTGGCTCAGTTTCTTATTTGTGTGAACACAGAGAAACCCTAGCCAGCATAGTGGCTCCAAGATCCTCATTGTCCCCGATTCCTCTTATTGTAATTTCCTGCCATTATTCTATGCTGTAGGTCAGGACGGCTATTCTACCTCATCTATTATATACCTGCCGAAGAAAGTTTGAAAATGAAAAGGAAGAGCCTTCCCTCTCTATAAAGACAAACACCTGCTGGGCATGGTGGTCCACACTTTAATCCCAGCACTCCGGTAGACTGAGGCAGGAAGACTGCAAGTTCGAGGCCTACCTAAAATATAGGGAGACTGTCTAAAAACCAACCACACAAACAAACAAATAAGGACAAACACCACTTCTAATTATATTATACTGATCAGAGTCTAGAGACCTAGCTGCATCTACTAACTACAAGGGAGATCGTACAAATTTCAGATAGCTGGGCTGCAGATATGGCTCCGTGGCACAGCACCTGCCTGACAAGCACGAGGTCCTGAGTTCGATTCCTGGTGCCAAAAAATAATTTTTTTTTCAGAAGGCTGATAGGACCAGCTAAAAATCTGGAGCTCTGTTGTTGTAAGGAGAATAGAGGGAAATAACTATCAAACAAACACAAACAGCAAATCTATAAAAACGTCATAGTTAAGGGAAAGAATTTAGAAGTATTTCTTTGCAATAAGAAGATAAAGTTGGGCACGGTGGTACACTCAGTAATTCCAGCACTTGGAAGGCTGAGGCAGAAGGATCACAGTCCTGGGCTATGGAGAGACTTGTCAAAAGTGATGTGGTTCCGTGGTAGAGCGCCCCCTGAGTTCGATCTTCAGTACTGCAAAAAAAAAAAGACAATTGCTTTCTTCTGTGCAGTATTACATTAAACAATGACCTGGAGGGTCTAATCAATATAAGGAAAAATAAGCAAATCCTGAGAGGAACCAGAGATGGGAAAGTGAGAAGCGGGGGAGGGATCGCTATATGACATATACATGTACAAATTCCCCACAATGAAGGTATACATTATGTTTCACAAACATATACTAATAAAAAAGGCAACTAAGAACAAAAACATCTTTTTTTATTTGCAGTTGAAATGATTGTCTGGAAGGGAAGTCTGAGAAAAATATTAAAATAATTCAGGAACTTGCTAAGAAAGAAAACATCCAAAAATCCTTACTGTAGGTAATGATAAATAGTACAATTTCAAGAGCAAAAAAACTCAAAAAACAAAAAAAACTACAAACTGTCCAGGAAAAAATAACAAAAGATGGGAAAGACTTTTAAGAAGAAATTTATAAAATGTTATTGAAGGATACGAAGGAAGACTTAATAAGTAGAAACTGAACTATGTTTGTGAACAGGGCTCAGAATTACAAAGTTAAGTCTGTAAGGTCATTGCAACACTAATTGAAATCCCAAGAGGACTTCTTTTTATGGTGCTTGATAACTGATGACTGTAAACTTTATATGAAAGAACAAATTGGCTAAAAATAGCCCAGATAATTTCAAGGGGGAAAAAAAAAAGACAGGAGGGAACGTGATCACCAGATAAGAAAGATTTATCATACTCTTATTTTTAAAACAAGGCCATATTTGTTTAGGGCTAGACAAATAGATTAAGGAGGAGATAGGCTGAGAATAGCTTAACTACATATGGGAACTTCATAAAAAACAGAAATAGCCTTATAAATCAGTAGTAAAAGATGAAAAACTCGCTGGGTGTGGTGGTGCACACCTTTAATCCCAGCACTCGGGAGGCTGAGGTAGGAAGAGCGCTGTGAGTTCGAGGCCGGCTTGGGCTACAACGCGAGCGCAAGGCCGGCCTGAGCTACATAGTGCGACCCTGCCTCAAAAAACTAGGGCTGGGAGTTTGACTCAGTGGCTTAAACGCCTGCCCTGGTAGGTGCGAGGTTGTGAGTTTAATCCCCAGTGCCGCAAAAACAAAACAAAACAAAACAAAACAAAACAAAACAAAACAAAACACCAAACCCTCAAGGGTGATAGAACTATTAGCTATTTATACAAAAATGTAAGTTAAAATAATTAGTTCTTTACCAGAAAAGAAATTCTAGGGCCAGGGATTTAGCTCAGTGGCATAGCATCTGCCTGGCAAGCACAAGGTCCTGAGTTTGATTCCTGGTACCTAAAAAAAAGAAATAAAAAAAAAAAAAAAAGGAATTCTAAGCATGTTAAAATTTTAAAGGCAAAAAGCAACAAGTGAAGCATATTAGAAAACAATGTATAGTGTCTTTATGACATTAGAATAAGGAAAAGATTTATTTTATAGCACATGTTTGCTATACATAATGATTACATTGATTGTGGGGAATGGGTACACATATACAACACATCTTAATTCTTTCTACTTCCCCACTCTTCTTCCCTTAGGAGAGATTTTTAAAACTTAAAGTACAAAGCAGAAAAAAAAATTCGACTACATTTAAATCCAAGTGATTCATTTTTTAAAACAGGCAAAGGTGGGGTTTTTTTGAGACAGGGTCTCACTGTGTAGTCCAACCTGGCTTTGAACTCACTATGCAGCTTAGGCTAAAATAGGCAAAGGTTTTGAACAAGAGATTCAAAACAAATCCTAGATCAGCAGTTACCATATAAGAAGATGTTCAATTCCACCAGTAATCAGAAAATTAAAGTAATGAAAAACCATTTCACATTTGTAACAGTAGAAAAAGCCATCCCTGAAATTCCAGCAGCCTAGGAGGCTGAGGCAGGAGGATTGCAAATTCTAGTCCAGCCTGGAGATCCAAACCTCTCCCCATGAGTCAGTGCCATTCATGGACCAGGGTTAGAGAGAACAATGGCTGCAACACCAAATAAGCTCAGTCTGGGAACCAGCACCATGTGTGGGCCTCCAGAAACTGGGAACAACTAGATGCAAGCCTCTCCCCATGAGTCAGTGCCATTCATGGACTGGGGTTAGAGAGAACAAGGGCCACAGCACCAAACAAGCCCAGTCTGGGAACCAGCACCATGAGTGGGCCTCCGGCGCACTGGGAACAGCCAGACCCCACCCCCTTCCAGCATGCAGGCTGGCAGACAAGAAGTACCATCCCCTCTTCCCCCCAAGCTACTGGTTTTTCCAGAGAAATACAGGCTGTGATGATAGCTATTGAGGTGAATGCAACTAGATGCCTGTGGTGCTTTGGTGTGTCACTAACATTGCAGGCCTAGGGCCAGTGGTCTGATCACAGGTTCAGAGGATATCGCTAAGCAGTGTGTCATCTAGGGGGGGTCTCCTTCTGAGGGTTGCAACCATTGTTGATTTCCTATGGTCTCTTTTTGAGGTCCTATGTTGTTTCCATTGTTTTGTTGGGTTGGGTTTTATTCTCTTTTGCTTTGTTTGATTGTGTTAAATTCCATGGCATGAGAAGCTATTTCAAGCATAGCAAGATATTATAGTAGCCATTTTGGATTTGCTATTGGCTTGTTTTGAAGTCCTTTATCACAGTCATTGTTTTGATTTTATTGTTTCTATTCTATTCTATTCTGTTTGATTTACACTATGTCCGAAATTATCTGCAGCTATTTTGAAGACATCAAGGGGCATTATGGTAACTACTGTTGATTCCATATGTTTTGAAGACCTGTATCTCTTACACTGGTTTGTCTCGATTGGGTTTATTCTGTTATATCCTCTTTAAAATAAAATTCTAGTCCAGCCTGGGCAACTTTAGGGACTTCGCAAGACCCTGTCTCAAAATCAAAAATAAAAGAAAAGAGTTAGGGATATAACTCAGTATGAAGACTGTAGGTTCAATTTCAGTATAGAAATAAAATGGAAAAAGTTTAATAGGCTTTGCATTCTTTTTTTTTTTTTTTTTTTTTTGGTACTGGGGATTAAACTTACAACCTCACACTTGCCAGGCAGACACTTACACCACTTGAGCTAAATCTTTGGCCTTATTTTTTGAGACAGGATCTCTCTATGTAGTTCAGGCTGGCCTTGAACTCACTTTGTAGCCCAGGCTGGTCTCAAACTCACAACAATCCTCCTGCCTCAGCCTCCTGAGTGCTGGGATTACAGGCATGTGCCACCAAGCCCAGCTGACTTTATATTCTTTGACAGTTTTAGATTTACAGAAAATCTGAGAAAATGGTACCGAATGTTCCTATAATCTCATGTCCAGTTTCCCTTATGATTAACATATTATGTTGGTGTGGTACATTTGTTACAAGCAGAGCTCAAATATTGACTGGGAATTTTGTTTTTGCTTCTTTATTGTTTTTGTTTTACTTGAGACAGGGTTTCACTACATAGCCAAGGCTGGGCTCAAACTTACAATCCACCTGCCTCAACCTCTCCGAGTGCTGGGGTTACAAATGTGCACCACCACACCCAGGTCAAGTTTATTTTCTCGACCTGGCAATTCCACTTTTGCTGGGAGGTTTCAGAAATTCTTACTCTTATGCATAAGATGATATGCTTATTGCAACATTATCTGTAATACTGAAAAACCAGGAAGTAGGACAACATGTCATCATTTAAGACCCTGGATTCCCAGGTACCTGAACCCTGACCAACTCCATGTAACCCAGAACCCTTGAGTAACAAGACCACATAAAATTCCAGTTTAAGCCTGTTGGAAATGATTTTTCTGTCCACTCAAACCTTATAGAGTCTTAACTGACGTATCTAGAGATTATCATCATGATGATCTAAATCCATACCTAGATGTTCTAAACAGAGGAAAAGGCAACAACTATTAAGCAAAGTCTAAATGCTTATACTCCAGGCCCTTGGGGGTAATTAAACTGCAATATCCAGCATCTCTGATGTTTACAATGTACAATGCATTTCAGATAATTCTGTTGATCAAAGCACAACAAATGAAAGAAATGAAATAAATATAGTGTTTAAAATAGAAGGGAACATTTTATAAAGTTGTGTTCTACAAAGCATTATATTCATTATCAATTGGTTCAAGGACTTTTTTTTCTTTTCTTTGCAACACCAGGGATTGAACTCACGACCTCACGCCTGCCAGACAGGCACTTAAACCACTGAGCCAAACTCCAGGGCCTAGTTTTTTAAGGCAGGGTCGCACTATGTAGCTCAGGCCGGCCTTGTGCTCACGTTGTAGCCCAAGCCGGCCTCAAATTCACAACACTCCTCCTACCTCAGCCTCCCCAGTGCTGGGATTAAAGGCGTGCACTACCATGCCCAGCTTTTCTTTTCTTTTTAAAAATTTTCCTTCCTTCTTATACTTTAGAAAAGAAATATATACATATATATATATGTATATATATATATATATATTTTTTTTTTTTTTTTTGAGACAGGGTCTTGCTATGCAGTTCAGACTGACCTTGAACTCACTTTGTAGCCCAGGCTGGTCTCAAACTCGCAACAATCCTCCTGCCTCAGCTTCCTGAGTGCTGGGATTACAGGTGTGTACCACCACACCCAGCTAAAAGAAAATTTTTTTTTCATACCAGCGATCAAACTCACAACCTCATGCCAGGCAGGCGCTTTTGCCACTGAGCTAAATCCCCAGCCCTATTTTTTGACACAGGGTCTCACTATGCAGTTCAGGCTGGCCTTGAACTCACTTTGTAGCCCAGGCTGGTCTTGAACTCACAACAATCCTCCTGCCTCAGCCTCCCTAGTGCTGGGATTAAAGGTGTGCACCACCACGCCCAGCTTTAAAAGAAATATTTCAAATGTACAGAAAATAGATCCCATTTTCCACCACCAAGATTTGACAGACGTCAACATCACCTGTATTACTTTACATCAATTGGTTAATTTTTTGTTTGTTTGTTTGCTTTTGTTTTTTGAAACAGGGTTTCACTATGCAGTTTAGGCTGGCCTCCAACTTGCTGTGATCCTCCTGCTTCAGCCTCCCGCCCAGTATCATCATGCCCCACAAGCTGATTGGTTTTTTTGAGATAGGGTCTCTTGTTATATAGTTCGGGCTGGATTTGAACTCACTATGTATCCCAGACTGGCCTTAAACTCATGTCAATTCTGCTTCAGCTTCATGAGTGCAGGAATCACAGGTATGCGCTACCATGTCTGGCTACATTTTTCCCTATTTTTAGAAAGAAATAAGATAATACATGACACTGAAATTCACTCCTCTTCCTATTTCCCGTCCACTTTCTCCACAGTATTCTGTAGTTGGTATGTGTCACTCCTTGCTTGGTCTCTTGTTTTTTGTTTTTTCCATATTGGGGTTTGAACCCAGGGCCTTTGCACTGACCTACATCCCCCACCCTTTTTATTGTTTATTTTTTATTTTGAGTTAGCATCTTGATAGATTGCTAAATTGCCCAGGCTGGACTTGAATTTGTGATCCTTTTATTCAACCTCCAAGAGGGCTGGGATTCCAGGTGTGTACCGCATACCCAGATCCCTGCTTACCTTCCTACTTCTGCTACTACTACGCACACACTCGCATGCATAGAATACCACAGATTAAAACAATGTTTATATTTTTCTATTACTAGAGAGTGAAGACATCTTTCAAATTGTTATTGACTATTAATTTCCCCTTTCTGTTTCCTATGCCCATTTTATCATTTGGCTTATCTTTTATCAATTTGCTGGAGTCTCTCTCTCTCTCTCTCTCTCTCTCTCTCTCTCTCTCTCTCTCTGTCTCTCTCTTATTATTTATTTATTTATTTTGGTTTTTTGTGAGACAGGGTCTTGCTATATAGTCCAGGCTGACCTTGAAATTGCAGCCATCCTCCTGCTTCAGCCTCTAGTGCTGGGATTACACATATGCACCACCATGCCTGACCTAGAGTCTTTTATACTCTGGATAGAATGCTGTTTTATTGCAAATACCTCCTCCCTCTGCCGGGTGTGGTGGCTCTTCCCTGCCTGCTCAGGTCTCTACCTTGATGTACTGCACGTCTGTCCTATGGAATTCCCTAGGACATTTGAGAGACCTCAGACATTGCTGAGGTCTTCTCCCATGTCGCAGAGTCAACCAAGGGCTAAAGGCCTTATGACATACGTTCCAAGGCTGCATCAGAAGGGACAGTTTCCTCTGAAATAGCGAAAGAAATCTCATTTCATGTCCAAGAATCTGTAGGGTGGGTAAGGCTGTCTGCGAAGCTGGGAATTAGTACCTAGCTATCAACAGATATTCTAATTTACACTAACATTTCACATCGGGGTTTTCAGAAGTAGCCAGGTAACCTTTTGTGTAGATGAAGACCAAGAAGTTTTCCAATTCCCATGTATGTAAATACCTGAAAGTGTCATACTTGAAACTAACACCCTAAATGCATTCCACATAGAATACAACTGCTAGCCCAGTGTGGTGGTACATACCTGTAATCCCAGAATTCAGGAAGCTGAGGCAGGGTGAGTGCTTCAAGTTTGAGGCCAGGCTTGCAATTTTTTGATTAGGTGAGGGCCTAGAATGGAGGTTGTGGTTCACTGGTAGAGTGTCATGGGTTTTGATCCAGAGCACTGCAAAAAGCAAAACAAAAAACTCCTTGATTTTATGATAAAATCTATTTGGGAAACATTGGGTTTAAATTCTTTTATACCTTGGATGCTCCCACCCTAGCCTTGGTCCTGGGGATGAACCCAGGGCCTTCACACTGATCTACACCCCAGCCTTATAACTATTTATTTATTTGTTTAAATTTGAGACAAATTCTCACTGAGTCACTAAGTTGCCTACACTGGGCTGGGGACTTGTGACCCTCCTGCCTTCACCTCCCAAATTGCTGAGATTACAGGCCTGCACCACCACACCTGGGTGTATATTGTTTTATATAAAACATGGTTGGGAATACAACTCAGTGGCACAGTACCTGCCTTGCAAGCACAAAGTCCTGAGTTCTATTCCCAGTACCAAGAAAAAAAAAAAAAAAGTTGTTTTATGGTTTTGGGTGTTTGATTAATTAATTAATTAATTTTTATAGTATTGGGGATTGATCTCAGGCCCTTGGGCATGCTACACAAACCCTCTACCACTGAACTACACCCCCAGCCCTGTTGTTTGGCATCTACAAAGGACTGGTTTCAGGACTGGAGCTGCCACACCCCATGGTTTCCAAAGTCCATGGACATCCAAGTTCCCTATAGAAAATGATACTGTATTTGTATATAACCTGCCCCTAGACAATTGACACCTTCAACAGACAACTTATAATACTCAGTATAATGTAGTGCTGGGGTGGGTAGTTATATTATATTGTTGCTGTTTTCTTGGGTTTTTGTTTGTTTTGTTCTTTCGCTGTGCGAAGGCCTTACACATGCTAGGCAATGCCTGTCCCACGCAACTGCACCCCAGCCTTACACTATACTGCTTGGGAAATGACAGCATGAAATAGATGTCCACACATGTTTAATACAGATACAACTGTAACCTAACTCCATTTTTGATCCCTGGTTGAATTCTTGGATGCAGAATACATAAGGAACCCGTATAGATGGAGGGTGGACCACATATGTATCTCTCTTTGTGTGCATTTTTGTTTTATAAAACTATAAATAAACTGAAAGGAAAAATTCCAACTTCATGACAGGGGATGGTAAGTTAGTCTTTAGCTTTTACTGCAATGTTTTATTTATTTATGTGTTTGTTTGTTTTGCTTTTGAGACAGAGTCTCATTTGGTAGTTCAGGCTGGCCTTGATCTAACCGTGTAGCCAACTGGCCTTGAACTCTTGGTGATTCCCCTGCCTCAGCCTTC
>RJWM01052672.1:0-10042 GCA_004363535.1 Dasyprocta punctata | reverse complement strand
AAAATCTCAAAACTATAAGCCAGTCTCAAAACTGTAAGCCAAAATAAGCCTTGTTTTTTACAGGAAAGCAAGGTGACTAACAACAACACTCAAACCATAGCATTCTACAATGATTCCCAAAATTTCTGTCTTTCTCAGATGCAGAGTACATCAATCTCATCCCAATGGACCAAGTTCCAGTATCAACTCCAAAGTTCAAAGTCTCATCTAAGTCAGATATGTGTGAGACTCAAGGCATGATTCATCTTGAGGCAAATTCCTTCCCACTGTGAGGTTGTGACATGGAACAAGTTACCCACCTGCAGAATATGATAGCAGGACAGACATTCCCACTCCAAAAGGGAGCAACAGGAAAGAAGAAAGAGGTAACTGATACTACATAAGTTCAAAACTCAACAGGGGAAACAACATGGAGACTTAAGACTCTAGAACAGTCTTCAGTCTTGTGCCGCTCCATGGAGTCATTGCCCCAACGTTATGACTCTGCTGGACTCAGCCCATGCTCAGTTTTTCTGGGCTGGCATTGTGTGCTGGTAGCTCTATCATTCTGGAGTCTCAACGTGGGCCCCCTCCAATGGCTCCTGTAGGCATTGCCCCAGTAAAACTCTGTGGCAGCTTCAACTCCCACAATTTCATTAGGTATTGCCCTAGGGAGAGCTCTCTGTCCCTCCTACTCTAGCAACAATTTCTCCCTGGACTCTTAGGTTTTTAAAGACCTCCTTTGGTGTAGGACAAAAGAAATAAAGATAGGCAGAAAGGAAACAATAGTGCTATTGTATGATCAGAGTGACCCAAGATGGTCCATATTTGTACTCTGTATCCTTTCTCCCTAGGTTTGTTTGTACTCCCTTGGCTGGCTTTTCTTCTTCCAGCCCCATCATACTCCAAGTCCTCAAAGATACTGTAAGTCCATAAAGTAACCTAGTTGATAAGGTAAAGGGCAGAAACCTAGACTTAAGATGAAGAAACAGATTCAAAAATTCAAAGAATAATGCAGGGCATGGCAGTACATGCCTGTAATCCCAGCACTTCAGAGGCTGAGGCAAGAGGGTCACCATGAGTTTGAGGCCAGTCTGGGATACATAGTGAGTTCAAGACTAGCCTGAACTACGTAGTATGACCTTGTCTCAAAAAAAAATTCAAAGAATGTTGAACAAAACATCTTAATTCGCTCATCTTAAAGAATACCTCCTTTAAGAACACAGATATAGCCCCAGCCTCAGACTACAGCATACCTCGTCCTCAAGCACCTGCAGTTCTATGTACTTCTTTGGTTCTGCTAACTCTGGCTATGCCTCTGTCTGACATGGTAGGCTTTTCTGTGATGAGAGTCAATGAATCTATTCCATGTGTGGTGCAAGGGAGTTGAGGTCCCCATCTCCACTTTAGGGTACCTTCTCTGGCCCCTTCTGGTGACGCTTTGAAATCTAGATGGAGACTGCCTTGCCCCTAGAGCTCTTGCTTTCTGCACCCCTGCAAAATCGGTAAGACATGGATGCTGCCAAAATTCATAGCTTCTACCTTCCAGAGTGGCAGGTGGAGCCGCAGGTGGGGCTGCTTGAGGGACAGCAGGGTGGATAAGAAGCACTGGGCCAGATCAGAGACCTCACAGAGCTTTGGGAAGTGAGCTTATGGAGGATGTCCCTGGCCTAGTTCCCCAAAACTATACTACCTTCCTAGAACTCTTGGCCTATGACAGAAGGGTAGCCTTGATGACCTCTGAGATTCCACTGGGTCTTTCTCCCACCACCTTGAGGAATATCCTCTGGCTTCATTCTCCCTAGACAAATTTCATTAGCGAGGATTCTCTGGTCTACATCCCTGGTTCACTCTTCCCGAGATGCTTTCCATTCTTTCCACATGACTAAGCTATAAATTTTCAAAATTCTATGCTTTGCTTACCTTTATATTCCATCTTTAAGTCATTTCCTTCCCTTAGCATCTCTCTATAAGCAATTAAAATTAGCTGGGCAATAATGCCCTGCTACTTTAAAAATTTATTCTGTCAGATATCCCAGTTTGTCACTCTTAAATTCTGCATTCCACAAAGTCCTTGGGAAGTGGCTTGGTTCCTGCCTGTTAACAGCCCTTCAAGGCCTGGGCTGCAAACACCAACCCTCCCATTCCACTGTCATCCCCACATGCCTGGATGTAGGGCAGCCTGGGCAGCGGGACAGGCGTTTGGGGCTGGACTGCAGGAGCTCCAATCCCCAGAGCTGGGGCAGCTGCCTATGCTCCAAGTCCACTCACTTGTGCTGGCTTTACCAACTATGCCTCAGCAGGCCCTGGTGATTGAGCCGCAAGTGCAGGCAGGGAGCAGGGGCACCAGGTATGGCATGGCACAACTCTGCCCAGCTGGGGCAGCCACCTGGGTGCTCAGTAGTTGTACCACAGAAGTGCCAGCCAGTTTCACAGTGTAGTGGTAGTCCCACAGGCTGCCACATGGGTCAAGCCTTAAAAAGACCACCTTTCACAGGTGCTCCCTCCCCCTAGCCAGCACACAAAGGGTGTAGGATGCAGGGTTGACCCTCATGTCACTCAAAGACCGCTGGTCCCCAGCCCCCTTAGCCATTCCCTCACACCAAGGTGGGCTTTGGGCACTTCCTGGCCAACATGCTGAGGGCGTGTTCTCAAGTCAGTGCAGGGCACAGGCAAAGGCATGTGCTTGGCTTGGCTCCATGGTGAGCAGCTGAGCAGCCACGTGGTACTGCACCACTAAGTGCACCCTATTGCTTCTTCACACTTCATCGGCTCTTTTTGGCTCACTCACCAAAACTATTACTAGGCAGAGAGATGTCCAGGCTTTAGTTGTCCTACTTAAAGATTTGGGCAGGATAACTGATGAATGTAAATGTTTAACATTTGTTTAAATTAAAAGAAGAATAAAGAAGTGCAAAAAGGAGTACTGAAGAAAAAATTTAAAAAAAGAGAGAGAGGGAAGATACGCCCTGTACACAGAGTAGGCCACTGCAAGAACAAGAAGATGCTGGGCACAAGGTCAATGGTTACCCTATTTTATATCTTCTTCTGACATCAGATCCAGGCCTTCACACACAGGGCTCTGAAGCTGCCTATGCATGCATTCCAGCCATGATTTGACAGTCATGTCTGATTGTCCAGCCAATTTGCCATGACCCAATTTCCTGCCTTACAGAGGTGAAATAGGACACCATGTGATAGTGGGGAGTGAAGAAACAGGCAAAGTGTTTTAACAGACCTACTGCCATGATGACTAACCCACTCCCATGACAACCATTAATCCACTCATTCACTCATCCACTAGTGGATTAATCCAGTCAGGAGGGACAGATCCATCATGACTCAAACAACCCCTAAAGTTACTTAAACACTGCTGTACTGGGGACCAAGTTTCCAGTACATGAACTCTTAGAGGGCACATCAAAACCAAAACACTCAGGTAATCAGTGTTGGGGAAAAATAAACATGAAACTACAGTTTAAAAAATAAAACTAACATATGTGGAGACCTAACTATAATTGAGATACTTGTGAGATATTTTAAATAGCAAAATTGTCATTGAACTAAGGACAGTGAGAGCACAGATATTCCTGTGTGTTGTAGTCAGGGGTTGAAAGGAGAGCAATTACATACAGGACACAGAATTTATATTATTTTATCATGGTCACCCAGAGTTAAATACAAAGAAAGTGCAGGAAATCTGTCCACAACACTAAAGACCTAGAAAATCCAGCCAAGGGCCTGGATGCCACAGTAATGTCCTGCATGAGTCCAGCTGAAGAGCTAGGGCCCATGACAATGCCTCTCACAATGCCTAGAGCCCACGACAATGACTCATGCAAGTCTGTTTTATGGATCTGTGCTGGGAAGGCCCCAAGGTCAGGGGTGGAAGCCAGCAGGGTGAAGGATCTGTGCCAGTAGGTTGAGAGTTCCGCAGTGGAGCCAGGAATCAATGCTCAAAATAAGGACCAGGGCTCCCCTGAAAAGTACCATGGCCATCCTCAGCAACAATGAGGTCCCAAGCTCCTCCTATGCTGAGAACAGTTGAGTACATATCAGGAAGCCAGCATGACAAAATTCCTGGAGATTAAACAGCACACATCTTCCCCTCCAGAGCCAAAAGTGATGCTGAAAGTAAGGACCAGAGCTCCTACAAAGTGAACCTCAGCCATTCTCAGCGACAAGGTCCCAAGCTCCTCTGATGAGAATGGCAGAATTCATACCGGGAAGCTAGACTTGACCAGCTCCTCCAGGAGAACCAATGGCTCTAAACAACAACACTTAGGAGAACCCACAACACCTCACTCTTCCTCTCCACGTCTCCTTTTATGCTGGCAACAGTCCTCAGATGGGCCATCTACACTCAGCACCATGCTGATTTAATTCATCAGGTGTTAAGTTGACCACCAATTTTTAAACCATAACACTGGATTATGAGCTCATGGTCACAGGGAAGGGGAAGGGAGATCTATGATGTCTTCCTCAGTGGGAAGACTCAGACATTTTCTCATCCTACACCATGCATTCCACTCATGTTTATTGTCTCTTGATAAGACTGAGAAATGTCTTTACACAATGAATTTTCTCACTGGTTTCTTCCACTTTACAGAATACAATGGCAAGCAATAAAATCAGCACACAACTTCTGTTAGTCTTCCTTGGAAGCCTTGGTGCTCACTCATGACAGAGTGCTTATCTCCAACCTTAATAAAGACACAACTCGTGAGACTTTGTGGAATTTGGGTGCAGTGGCCTTTTATTTTCAGGACATAGGGCAAGGACTGTATTTCTTTGGGGCCTGATCAATGTTAGACACAAGAATGGATTTCATGGTTATGAATTCCAGTGCACCACTGCTGACTGCCAGATCACAAGTGACAGATATTAGTGTGATCTTCAATGATTTTATGTGTATTTGTGATGCATGGGACACTAAAGTGTGCTCTCTTGCCTAAGTTTTGCCCTAGAACATTGTGGATGCTAAACTAAAGAAGCTAAAGATTGTAACTAAATGGACCATGTAACACATGGACCTAGATTTCCTTAGTTTAAACAAACAAACAAAAAGCGTTCAGGATGGAGTGTGACTCAGTAAGAGAATGTGAGCTTAGTATGCGTGAAGCCCTGGTTCGATCTCCAGGAACAAAAAAAAAAGAGAGAGAGAGAGACAGAGAGACAGAGAGAGAAAGAGAAGCTCATAGAAACTCTATTAATAATAACCCCAAATCAGAAAAATCCCAAATGCTTATGAACAATGAAGTTGGGTAAATTAAAGTTATATATTCATAAAATGGAATGCTACACAGCAACATAAAGAAATAACAGTACAACTATATGCAGTAGCATGGTTGAACTTCATGACCTAATGTTGAGTGAAAAAAGCCAGACACAAAAGGAGACATAATTATATCATTCATTTTTTACAAATATTAGGAACAGGCAAATCTAACTTATGGTGGTAGACCTCAGAAAATGGGTATGTCCCCAGTCCTTTTTAAAAACTTTATTTTGAGACGGGGTGCCAGGGGCTGATCAGACTCTTGGATACCTGTGGGGGTAATGGTGAGGAATAAAGAAAGACAAGAGACAATATTAAAGGTACAAGGGGACTTAGAGAAACTTGCCTCTAGTATACAGGCACACCAATCTCCATGGTTGACCCACTTTTATTAAGAAGCACAGGGGAGGGATGCTGGGGACCAGGCTACGTGATAGATTATGGAGGGTCTGACTATGTGATTTAGGGCCCCACAGTCCCAAAGTCAGTATGACTTGCTTTTGGAACAGAAAGGTATATGGAAGGCCCATGTCTCCTGGTCATGCAGAAAAAGCTGACCTCAGTGCTCCTGAGGCAAAAGAACATCTGCCGAGGGCAATACCAAGAATGCAGGCATCCTGGTATAGGGAAGGTCCTTAACTTTGTTTCCCATTTTACTACTCCATTCTTACTGCAGTCGTTGTTCCAGGAAAAGTGTACTACCCCTCTCCCCACTGTGCTTCTTGCTTGCTAATAAAAGCAAGTCAACCATGAGGTTGGTGAGCTTGTCCACTGGAGACAAGCTCCTCCTGGCTCCCTTGTACCTTAAGCTTTGTGTTTTGTCTTCTTTTATTCCCCATCATTCACCCCTTAGCTCTCCAGGGGTCTGATCTGTCCCCCAGCAGAAAGGGTAGTGTGCTTTTCTTGGAACATCAATTTCAAAAAATGAAGAATAATTTACTGGAGAATGTGTCCTTCTCTATATCAATATGCCTGCATTCTTTATATTGTCCTCAGCAGATGTTATCTTGCCTTAAGAATGCCACATATACACGCTTTCTATATGCAACCAGAAAGCATGACTCTTCAGCATACTTTTGTTTCTAAAACAGGTCACATCAGCCTTGGGGTCACAGAACCCCAATCATGTAGCCTGATCCCCAGCATAGTAAAATATTATTTCATATCCCCTGGTCCCCAACAGTTCCTCCTTTTTGTTTCTATAATTGCAAGAGTTGAAACAGCATGACTTGAAGCTGGATAGTATCTAGGCATTGTCTGCTTTGGCTCCCCCTGGGGTAACTAGGAATAGAAATAAAAGACATAGACTTGTTAATACAAGCAAGCCAGCATAAAATCCAAAAATGAGCCTTGAGGTAATTCCATGGAATGAAGTTCTGATATAGTGTATTTATTTTCTGCAAGTGAATTTAAAACTTTTAGGGTAAAGGTAGCAAAATCTAATGTGCCTATAGAGATAAGTATACTCTACCTTTTAGTTTCTGTAATTGTGTTTTTAAGGAAAGGTGTGCACGCTCCACTATGACTTGGCCCTGAGGGTTATATTAAATACCCATAAAATGTTTAATATACCAGAGTTGAAAAAACGAGGACAATTCCTTGCTGATATATGAGGGTCCATTTTCAGTCTTGATTGTATGAGAGACTCCCATAGCAACAAAAACAGACAAGCAATGTTGCTGAACATGTACTACCTTATTGCCCCCATGGCAAATGACATGAATCATATGAGGATAAGTGTCTGTAGAGACACGGACATATTGTAACTGCCCGAAGAATGAGATGTGAGTAGCTTCCACTTGCCAAATTTCATTCTGTGGAATGCCTTGGAGGTTGCATCCTTCAGTGGGAATGGGATAAGGGATACAGTGGAAACTAGAACATGACAGGACAGTTTTTCTAGCTTGTGAACAAGATAACTGAAACTCTGGTTAGGGCTCTAGTATTTTGATGATGGTATGAGTGGGACTGTTTGGCCAAATTGAAGGGAGTAATATAAGCCATCAATGAATCAGCTTGTTGGTTACCATAGGCTAAAGGTCCTGGGAAATTAGAATGGGACCTAATATGTCCAATAAAAAAGGTGGCAGAGTAACTGTGAATTCCCCTTTGTCACCAAAGAAACAGATTAAGCCAGGAAGGTGCAGGGTAGCATTTAAAGTAGCACTTTCCATCCTCTGAGTAAGAAATACTACATAAACTGAATCACCAATAATATTTATAGAAGTCATTTAGTAAGTTCCATGATATAAAAAAATGGTGATAATTTCTGATCTTTGAGCTGACAGCTCCAGGGTTAAAATGACATGTTGAAACTCCTTGCTACAAATAGCTGCTTTCTCCTTAGAGAAACCATATATAAAATAGATTAGTGCATGAGAGATAGATGCTAACCAAGTAGTTCAAGCAATTATACATGAATGTTTTAGAAAACAATTGGAAAATGCGTTCCAGGGGTTGATCAGACCCATGGATACACGAAGTGGGGATGGTGGGGACTAAAGAATGACAAAAGACAAAATTTCAAGATAAAAGGGGGACCAGGAGATTTGCCTCTAGTGAACAAGTTTGTCAAACTCCATGATTAATTAACTTATTAGCCAGCAAGAAGCACAGGGGGATGGGACATTGCATCATTCATGACATAGGTGAAGAAGATTTTGAAAAATAAGGAACAGGTGAAACTTCAAAAGAGGTAAATGGGGAGCAATCCCTTCTTCCACCCAGATGCCTATACAAGTTAAAAGGGAGCTAGCTTTCTATTGTCCTCAGAGGATATTTTCTTGTCCTGGGAGCACCATGGTCTGCATCTTGCCCCCCACCAACATTTACACATCCTGGTCCCCAACAGTCCCCACTTTTTGCTTTTGTAATTGTAGAAGTTGAAACAGCATGACTTGAGGTTGGATGACATCTAGGCAGTGTCAGGTTTGGTGTCCCCTGTAGTAGACTAGGAACAGAAATAAAAGACACAAACATATTAATATAATCAATTCAGCATAGAATCCAAAAATAGGCCTGGTGGCAGCGGACTCCACCATCTCTCCATGGCCACGATGGCACCCACAATGCAGTTACATCTGCATGATTAGATGGAGTTTTACAGTGCCTAGGCAAGAATAAACAAAATTTTTGAGAAATTATACCATGTATAATCCAAGTGTGAGTACTAGAACAGAAGGGTAGGTTGGGAAAAGAACCAAGTCTAGAAAGTGTTTTTAAGGGATTGAAATAGCAGTTGTGACCCACTGCCTTTTACACCCCTCTACTGATGGAGTCTGATTTTATCATAAATCTCTCTGGCTTTAGCTATAAGAAGATGAAGAGTTTGGTGGTTTTGAAGGACAACTTTAACCAAAGAATTTAAGGATTCTTGTTTAGTATTTATAAATTCTTTATAGTTTTTTTTCTTTTCATTTTTTTGGGTCTCGTTTTGTTTTTTGTCTTTTTGAGACATGGTTTTGCTATGCAGTTCAGGTTGGCACTGAACCGACTTTGCAGTCCAGGCTGACCTCAGTCTTGCAGTGATCCTCCTACTTCAGCCCCCCAAGTGCTGGGATTCCAGGTGTGTACCATCATGCCTGGTTAAAGATTTTTTTTAAAAAAATTTTTTTATTTTAAAGAGAATAAAACAAAACAAAGCAAAGCAAAACAGAACAAAGCAAATCTGAACAGAATAATGCAAGCAACACAGAACTTTAAAACAAGGCAACATGAAATCAACAGTGGCTGCCATAATGTCCCTTGTTTTCTTTGAAACAGTTGTCCATATCTTCACACACAATAAAATCAAACAGAATAAAATAGTATAAAACCAATCAAAACAAAAGAATGAAAGCATTATAGGACTTCAAAAACAAGACAACAGAAAATCAATAATGGCTACCACAATGACTCTTGTTTTCTTCAAAATAGCTGTCCATACCCTCATACACAATGAAATCAAATAATAGAAAACAGGCTAAAACTAATCAAAACAAAAGAATGTAAGCATTACAGGACTTCAAAACCAGATAACAGGAAATGAGCAATGGTTACTATAATGTAAAGATTTTTTAATGACCCATAACAGTAGTCAGCTACCAGTGTAGCTGGAATCTAACAGAAGAGGTCAACAATTGGAACCCTTTCTATACCTAGCTTATAACTATGACAAGACCAAGTTAAAGTGAGACCTGCTAATGAAAATTAACCTCTTGAAGACAACTAGTCAGTCTTCTTGGTAAGCAGTGCAATGAGTTCCAAGAAGAGAAAAGTCAGCACCTCCTGTGAGCCTACCAGCACCCAGGCTGAGAATCAATACACCTCCACCCCGTGCCCCATAAGCAACCTGCTAATGTGGAGGACCAGCTAAATTGATAGCAACTAAGGTACATAAAGCAACTAAATACTTGTATTGTTTGGTTGATTTTGCAGGCCTGGGGCCAGCAGTCTGAGAATCTCTTGGGAGGATGACAGTATGCAATGTAGCAAATATGGGGGATTTCCTTCTATACTGTCTCTGAGGTCCAATATTGTTCTCACTGTTTTGTTCATTCTGACTAATAATCTTTCTTTATTCAATATTCTGTTTTGATTGGTTTTATTCTGTTTTGTTTTTTATTTGATTTTGCTATACCTGATGGAATGGACAGCTATTGTGAAGATAGTAAGACATACTATAGTAGCTATTGTTTTCCTAGTATCCTGTTTTGAAATTCTGTATCAATTCTACTGCTCTGTTTCGATTGACTTTGTTCTGTTTTGTTTTTTTGGTTTTTACTATCTTTAAAATAAAATAAAAAA
>RJWM01052671.1:0-10164 GCA_004363535.1 Dasyprocta punctata | reverse complement strand
GCCTGTTGTTAAATGTGGCTTATTTCAGCCCGAAGACCCTTTCTGTAGCGTGTTTTCCCGGCGTTCGCGGAGGATGCCTAAAAGAGGGCGGGGCGGGGCAGTTTTTCCCATAAGGCCACGCGGCGGGGCCTCGTCCTTCTTTTTCCGCCATCTTGGAGCCTGGGGAGGTGAGGGGGGCTGTAGGTGCTGTAGTTGGGGGGAGCAAATAAGGGGTGGGTTTGTCCGTGTACCATGGCGAGGCGCCGGGGCGACTCAGAGACTGCCAGCCAGTAATTTCTGAAGATTCCAAGAGCAGGGAGGACGGGATGGAGGAGATTCGAGGCAGATAGTGCTGGGCCCCTGACGCCGCGAGTACGAGTGGCCCGGGTAATTGGAGTTGGTGCCAGGGAGGAGTGGAAGAGATGCGCTTCGTCTGTCTGTAGTTGCTCAGACTAGTGGCTCTTTTAAGCTGATATTCCCCTATTGGTCCCACTTGGAAGCTACCTGTGTTCACAATCTCAGCTTTTCCTCACTTACTGCTTTGAAAGTCTTGTGTGCTTCTCGGTCAGTTTCATAAATCTTCGTTTTAAAGTTAATTTGAACTACTGATAGTGGCATGAGCTTTGGCAGGGTTTTCTACTGGAACTTGTGAGATTACGCTACACTGGCACTTAGTTTTGCCCTCACTTTGGACAAAACCAGGTATCAGTCCACTCGTTCTCTGCGGTTGGAATGAATGGCCAGGTTCCGCTCCTGATGTGGATGCTGTGACACAATTAAGTTTCTCCAAACTAACGCGAAACGCCGATCAAGAAGGGATTTGTTTGACAGGCTTAAAGCGCAGAAGGTTATAAGGGGAGAAACTTAAATTGTTCGGCTCTAAACAGAGTGTTTTATTTCAGGCCTGCTGGGGACAGGACTTCTAAAAGGCAAATATGTCTGGAAGGTAAGCGTTTTAAATATAGTTGCTTTGTTTTTCAATTCAGTGTAAATCTCAAGCTTGAAATTGGTGGCAAAATAATTGGCTTTTGTTATAGATAACTTCTGGGCAGCAGTCATTACAAGTCAAATTATATTGGTGGTTTGTTGAAGAAAAAGTGATCTAATATTCTATGTTTAATGTCATGTACTTTGTGTGTCTTAGACTGTGGTGTAAGGCCATTTTTGCTGGCTATAAGCGGGGTCTCCGGAACCAAAGGGAACACACAGCTCTTCTTAAAATTGAAGGTGTTTATGCCCGCGATGAAACTGAATTCTACTTGGGCAAGAGATGTGCTTATGTGTACAAAGCAAAAAAGTAAGTTTATACCTTGTTATGCATTGAAATTTTTACTTTAACCTGCCTTAGATTTTTGTTGAAGGACTTTGGAAAAGTGACACTGTGGCTTCTACTTTGGATTTTAGGAAGTTTGATGGAAAGTTAAGGTTGTTAGCTTTTGTGGGTAGTGTTGAGTAGGGTAGTCTTGAGCACTTAACAAGAATTATAGCTGTTGTTTCAAGGAAGGAGTTCCTTGTGTTCACTTTAATTACAATAATTTTCATATTTTTATACATGGTTTTAAGGTGTTATGTCTCTGGAACATTTGTCTTCCCACCCCCCAGGGTTGAACCCAGCACCTTGTGCATACTATATGTGCCTCTACTACTGAGCTGTATCTAGCCCAGAATCTTGGTTCTTGGGTTCATAGCCCATTCCAGAGCAGTTGAGCTTTCTGGGGGGGAGCTCTGTGGTATGCATTTGCTTGAATAGCATGCACAGGCCCTGGGTTTAGTAGTCCCCAGCTCTTCAGAGAAGTCTGAGGAGATACTTTAATCCTTGTTTTCCTTTCTTAGCCATAGTATTTGAGATTAGAAGTCAGGTCATATGTACCTTGCTTAAACTCCAGTATTCACCTCATTCAGTCAGGAACCTCCAAATCCAAGAACCCATGTTTCCACTGCAATTCCAGCGGGAATTTGGCACTTAGTGTCTGTCTATTCCCACCTTGGGGGTGCTTCCTTTTCTGGTCTTGAGCACTGTTAGCTGTGTCTGTCCTGGTCCTGCCCTCGTAATAGATACTGTATCTAAATTAATGATGTTTCAGACAGTCAGGCTCTTGGTGGGTAACCTGGGTTGAGCCACTAGTCTAGAGGTCATGAAGAACTTCTATCTAACTATATCAGTAGCCTGAGTTCTCATTTCTCTTTTGTCCACCTTTAAAATCAGCAACACAGTGACTCCAGGTGGCAAACCAAACAAAACCAGAGTGATCTGGGGAAAGGTAACTCGGGCCCATGGAAACAGCGGTATGGTTCGTGCCAAGTTCCGAAGCAACCTTCCTGCTAAGGCCATTGGACACCGAATCCGTGTGGTGAGTGTAGTTAATAGCAGAGTGAGTCTCTGGGGTTGAACCAAGCTTAAAGGGTTGGGTTGTGACCCTCCTCCCTGCCAAGTTTTGTGATTGTGAAATGAAACTAGTAAATCGTGTGGCAAAATCAGTAACCATTATGTAAATGAGTATCATAGAACATTGGTTCTTTTCATGTTAAAGGAAGGTGATCTCTGTTGTGTCAGTCTTACAGTGCAATAGATGTCCTTAACCTTAATTTTGTACATAGAACAGGTGCTCACAATCCCACATCTCAGGAGTTTGGCACAAGTCTTGAGACCAGATGTGGAGATTTTCCTCAAATAATTCCAGCTTTTTTTTAATGTTTTATATAGTGAGTTTAGAACCTTGGTGTGTGTGTGTTTGAAACTGGTCTTGCTGTGTAGTTCATCTTGGCCTCAAAGTCACAGTAATCCTGCTTCAGCTTCCCAAGTGCTGGGATTACAGGCATGTGCCATCACACTTGGCAACCATGAGGTACTGTTAAATCCTGTGAACAGTTGATAGTTTTCATGAGGGTTTTAAAATCAGTTATTAGAACAAGCTAAAGTGAATGTACTTTGTGTGCTTGTTAGAAGTTCAGGCTTTTAAGCACGAAGACTGAATGTCATAAACACTTGGTTCTCTTGCCCTAGAACAAGGCATCATTTAATTTGGTGCCTTTCCCAGATGAGTGATGAAATGACTAGAGAGTTACCTATGTTAGGGTGCTCAGTAACATGGGTAAATTTTTTTTTTTTAATTTTTTTTTATGGGTAAATTTTTATATAACATTCACCTAATGTTTTTATGTTCTTTTTCTAGATGCTGTACCCCTCAAGGATTTAACTAATGGAAAATAAAAGTGGATTTGTGCTCTTGTATTTTTTAAGCGGCTTAAAAAACTTACTGTCCCGAATTATGTTGCTGCCATATGGGAAAGATTGTCCTGCATTGTCTGAGTACAAGGAAACAGGGAGAACTCTATGTAGTGGTCATTATAGGGCAGATATTAAGATAGTAGGGATTTTCTTTGAGTATCCACTCAAGTGCATATTGGGGAGGTTAAATCTGCTTTGGGGGAAGTAGAGTCACTGAAGTATAAAATTGTCTTTTAGGAGCTGGGGGTGTGGTCAGCAGTAACCTGCAGTCTGGAGGCCCTGGTTGGTTCTGCAGCACTACCAGGAGAAAAGCTAAAGCACCATGCAGTAGTAATACTTGTTCAGTGCACACTGGTGGGTGGGCTTAAGCAAAAGTGGAAGTGGGAATAGTATGGGGTTATATTGCTGGTGTCTGTAAGCTCATTCAGATAGCAAGGGCATGTCTTTGGGATGTGTGACTGGGCAGACCATTTCACTGTGTGTCTCCTGGCAGAGAAATGTTAAGCTGAAAGTGTCACATGACACCACCTTAAAAAGTAGCTCCAGGGTTGGGGATGTTGCTCAGTGGTAGAGCTTTTGCCTTGGTTTTGTTGTTTTGTGTTTTTTTTTTGTGCGGCATCAGGGATTGAACTCACAGCCTCATGCCTGCCAGACAGGCACTTAAGCCACTGAGCCAAATTCCCAGCAAGCTTTTGCCTTCGATGCACAAGGCCTTGGGTTTGATTCCTCAGTACCACCGTGCGGGGGGGGGGGGGGGGGGCAACTTTCCCTGGTTTCTTTTTGCAACCATTTCACCAGGCACCTAGCCTGGCCCTGGGTTAACCATCCTGCCTCAGCATCCCAAAGTGGGCTTACATGCATGTGCTGTGGTACAGGCTTGGTTTCATTTTTTAATATAGAATGATGCCGAGTTAAAGCATTTTAGCATGTCATAAAGGACGGTAAGCTGGGCTCCAGAATATTTGGAATGTCGGTGATGGTTTTAAATTTGATAGCAGAGCATCAGTATGGTGGTAGATTACTTACTGATGCAGTAGCACCTAGTCTCTTAACATCTTTAAATTCCATTAGAAATGTTACCTGGAAACGGAATTTATCAAACAGCTCCTTTAAGTTTTGAAACTTAGGATTTCTTCTCAAGTGTCAAAAAACCATACTTTAAATGCATTGGGGAGCTGAGAGTTTGGCTTAGTGGCGTAAGTGCCTGTCTGGCAGGCGCAAGGCTGTGAGTTCAATCCCTGGTGCCGGGGGGGGGGGGGGGGGGGACGAAATGCATTGGGGGGAAAAGACCTTGGACTGACAGAAAGAGCCACATGGCAGTTCTAAGAGAGGTTTGGTAAGTCGGATGTTTTTCCTGCAATGGAATGGAATGAAAATTTCTACTCTAGCACTAAACTGGTTCATGGCAATAAATTTAGATTTGAACCAGACTCTCTTTAATACAACCTCAAGGCACAAAGTGTATTGGAAGGAGTGGCATTGTTTGGGGGCATTGGTCAACTGCTTTCTAGATCTGAGTTGTGAACGAATTGCACCACCAGTTGGAATTGTTTGGTAAACCCTAAGGAACTGCATTTGGAGAGTGTAGGTTCAAGGGCAAGAAGTGCCGATCTTGGTCCTATGCTGGTGAGATTTAGCTCTCCAAAAACCCAACGAAGTGTCCCTACAGTGTTCATTGTATCAGTTAGTAGACGTGATTCGGAAAGGTGAAAAGCACTGCTTATGCTGGACTTGGCGCACTCTTGTGATCCTAGCACTTGGGAGGCAGCTGAGACAGGATTGCTGTGAGTTTGAGGCCAGCCTGCGCTACACAGAATGGCTCAAAAAGAAATACTGCTTATGTAAATTAAACTACAAAGTATATATAGAGGAAGAGCTTGGCAGCATTTCAGAAAAGGGAATGGCAAAAAGATGCTTAGTTACTAAAATTGGGCCGTTTAGTGTGACAAGTGGGTGACTGGGAATTAAGTCTAGAAGACTATAATGTGAGATTGTTTTCATAGAGGATTTTAGGCAATATTGTAATTTAAAAACGGGTGAGCAATTTACCTACCATTTTAGAGTGATCCTAGTGGCAACTGCAGAAACGGCGAATCAGGCTTTGCACTCCTAATGGATTTTTGAGCGGACTCCGTAAATACAGCAACTGCAAAAATATGACAGTCCTCTAAGATACGTCCCGGCTTTCCATGCTGATTTGGAGCCTGCAAGGTTGGGGAGCCAGGAGACAGCTTTGCCAGGCTAGGAAAAGTGATTGTGCTGGGTGGCGGCTCTGGTTGTGTTCTAGAGGCTCTGTAAGTGAAGTCCAGGAGGAAGCTGTATGGTGTTGGGCAGTGGACATGTCCAGGATGGCAGCCGGATCCTTCAGACCTGGGTTAGGTATAGAGAGGGAGTCTCAATGCCTGTCACATTTGTAGCAGGTAAAGTCCCAGTATACTTAAAAAACCATCACGCCGCTGACGTCAGTACACTCCACAAATAGCTCGTAAACAATTGCATTTCCTGCACTATGTTTCCCAGTAATTCGCTGTTTTCAGGTCCAGGGACTGAGTTTCGTGTTTTGCTTTTCTCTCAGTCCTGCACGCAGGCTATGCGAGCGCTCCTATCTCAGAGCTACATGCGCACCCGCTTCGGTTCCGGCCTCATTTGTAGTTTCATGGGCCTCAGGGACAGCTGACCCAGTTTGCAGTTTTTCATAGCTTCTGGCCTAGTTTTAAAGGCCGTTTCCTTAATGGTCAGAATCCACTCATCTTGCCCGTTAATACTGTACGTCTTGGTGAAGGTAAAATAGGGGTTGGGTAAAAGAGTAAAGAGCATAACTTGCTTAATGGGAAATAGTTTTGATTCAGTGGGACTAAAATTGGTGGCTCACGAGAAAATAGATTTCACTCGCCTTTCACCTGGACAAGACTACACTGTAAGCTCTGGCAGCTACCTACGCGTCCGCCTGAGAACCTAGCACCCGGTGATTGCCAACCTGGTGACTGAGCAGGCGAGCGGCCTCTCCGAAGACCCCCGCCCCCACCATCCCGGCACCTGCGCGTTCCCACGTTCCACCCCAGCACCCCACGGGCAGCGTTTATTGGGCCGCCCGGTGCCGCAAGCACTAAGGACCCGGTCCTCCGCACTTCACGTGCGAGGACGCCAGCCAATCGTAGGCGAGTCCCGCCGGACCCCCTCCACCACCCCAAGCGGCCGGGCGGGCCGCGCGGAGGCGTCACGCGCTCCATGGTAACAACGCTCGGCCTAAGATGGCGGCCGGGCGCGAGCCGGGAGGAGGAGCGGGTCCCGTGGGTTCAGGCCCGGGTCGCGCCCGCCGGCGCCGCAGCGGATTTCTGTGGGTCCGGGGCGTCTTGCTCCTGCTGGGCGGGTTCCCGGCCGGCGCCGCGTCCGCTTCCGTCTCCGTGGGCAGCTCGCCTCTCTGCCGGCACCACGTCCCCTCTGTCAGCGAGGTAGGGCGGAGCGGGCCGGGAGGTGAAGTCGGGAGTGATGGAGAGGGGCCTGGAGGGGAAGCGCCCGCGGGAGTCCGAGCCCTTAGAGAGTGGGACCGGCAGTCGGCGCCTTGCACCATGCCTGGTGGCACCATTATCCCCAAAGCAACGCTTTCCAAACTTGAGCGTGCAGCGAGGCGACCGTCCGCAGTACTTGCGAAAACGCAGCCCGCTGCCCTGCGTCCCACCTCGGGACCTGGTTTGGCCTGGCCGCAGAATTGATTCTTCACGTTCCCAGATGGTGATGGTGCTTGTCCCAGGCACACACTTTGGGAATCGCTGACCTAGAGACTCGGGGAGACATTGATTGGTAGGAGAGCCAGACAAAGGCACTGGACGGCTAGTTAGGTTGTCTGGAGACAACAGTCAGTTTATTTTCAAGTTATTTTAACACTTCCTTTATTCTGTCCCCTCTTGTCCTGGAAATCCCTGCCTCCTTCCATGTACACGTCTCTCCCTAAACTATTGCAGTTTTACTTTAAGTATTAGCGCTGATGCAGCCTCCGGTTCCTTCCACCCACAGGACGTCTTCTCTGTCCTCTCTCCTGGTGCCCCACCAAGTCCTGGCATACTGTCCTGGCACGCCTTGCTTCTGTCCTTGAGTTGTAAGGTTACTTGGAACAAGGTGTGCGTTTGACGCTTTGATTCCTTTGCGATTCTTAGCTCTGAGGTAGGTTCTAAATAATCTCTATTCTTCCATAAAAGGAAGGACGAGATCCAAAGCAGAGCTGCATCTTATGACCCGCTTTGTGATTGGTCTCACTGTGTTATCAAGTAAGATTCATGTAGAAATTTTCAGTTCTACCCAAGAATCTAAGATCACTCAATTTTGTGGTAATTTCTAGAAATGCTGTATGCATATTATTCATAACTCTGTGAGCCAAAATATTAAGTTTGAAGTTTGTGCTTGTGTCATGTCTTTTACCATGACACTGCATTTTGTTTCTTTGTTTTTTTGAGACAGAGTTTGGCTATGTATTTAGGCTGGCATTGAACTCACTTTGTAGCCCAGGCTGGCCTTGAACTAACATCCTGCCTCTGCCTTCTGAGTGCTGGGATTACAGTCATGTGCCACAGCACTTGGCTGACACTGCATTTTTGCTCAATTCTTTACAAAAGGAAAAAATCCCTCAAAGCCCTGCTTTTTTTTTTTTTTTTTTTTTTTTAAAGACAAGGTCTCACTGTTTAGTGATCCTCCAGCGTCAGTCTCCTGAGTGCTGGAGTACAGGCATTCCCCACCAGGCCTGGCCACTCCCTGCATTTCTTTGAGTTTAAAGTAGGAGAAGGCAGTTCAAACATCTGCAAAATCTTTGTACGCTTTAGTACTGTGCCAGAAGATATGTAGAGGGCCAGTCATGCAGGTGACAAAGCAGTTTACCAATAGGCCTGGTGTGATGGTGCATGCCTGTGATCCCAGCACTCTGGAGGCTGAAGCAGGAGGGTCACTGCAAGCTCAAGGCCAACCTGTGCCACATAATGAGTTCAAGACCAACTTTGACCACATAGTGAGACTTTGACTCAATAAAATAGACAGAAAACTAAGAATTTACCAACAGACAAGAGTACTGTATAGAAAAGCCAAAAGTTTGCTTAGGCTGCAGAGTCAAGAGGGACAGTAGACCAGTTTCTGAGAGAGGTAATCTCCCGGCCTGGGCAAGAGGTGGGGTTCTTATAAGGCAGTGAAGATGTGGGGAGGGGTCTGCAGATGCAGGGAATGGTTGGCCGATACAGGTGTCTTAGCAAGGGGTTTTCCAGCTCGTCCTGTTCTTGTTAGTCTTCCTGGATGCCTGGACCGTTACTGAAGTGAAGTTGTACGTCAGTTACAAATTGTCGGGGCCTCTTGTTTAGGCCTTAAAACAGCTCTCCAGGTTTAGAAAGGCTGTGTGTATGGTTTAACCTTTTTGGGAAAAAGAGCATTAACTCGGGAGGAAAGTGCGGCTTTGATACCTGCTTCTGTCCTGTGCTGCAGAGTGGTTACTGTCTGTGCCTGTCCAGCACATCCCGGCAGGAGTGTGTCAGCTAAGCGTAGATGCTGAGAATCTTACCCTTTTGTTACCACATCTAGGAACTGTTTACTTCTGGCAGCCTCTTTGCATTTTGGAGATTACCATTGTGAAAATTGTTCCTATAAAGCCGAAAAATTCCTGATACTTCCGCCCGTATCTCTGTGCCTCTTGGCTGAGCTAGCTTAGTAGTGAGAGTACTTAAGATAGCAAAGGCAAGCTGTTTAAAATTCTCCAGGGTTCTCTGCAGTTTGTTCCCTAGTCCTTCATAAAATCTATGGTAACAGGTTGTCCATGCCGCTCTTCTTGCTTTAACCTGGACAGAGCATAGTGAGAAAACCATTACATACATGCTGGAAATTACAGCTCTGTTAAATGCTGCAGGAAATTACTGTAAGCATTTTTTGTTTGTTTTTTCTTTTCTTGTGATGGTGGTGGTAAAATACAAAACGCTGACTTATATGACTTGTTCTCAACAAAGGAGTAAAAATTTTTTTTTTTTACTTCCTATCACACAAATCAAAACAAAACCAGAATAGTATGATTAATCCAATAGACCCATCACCTACCTTTAATACTTCCCAACATTCTGATATTTTTTTGTTGTTGTTGTGTTGCTGCTGTTTTCGAGACAAGATCGCATTATGTAGCCCAGGCTGACCTTGAACTTGCCATGACCTTCCTGCCTCAGCCTCACACATGCTGAGATTCCAGGCGCGCACTACCACACCTGGCTCCTTCTGATATACTTGTTCCACACACTTCCAGTCATTGCCATCTTCCCACTTGATTCATTGTTCTTTCTTTTTTTTTTTAAGTTTATTTGGTAAAATGTACACCTGCTGAAATATCCAAATGAGTCTGTGTCCATGCAGGTAAAACTCACAACATAAAGTTTTCCATCTCCTCAGAAAGTTCTGTCCTTTCCTATTATTGTAGACAGCTACATTGTAAATACTGCAGGCTGTTAGGCAGGGCCGGGCCCATAGCACAGAAGACAGTTGTGACCAGAGGCACATTCACTGTAAGCCAGTTTTTAAGAAAAAAAAAAACCACTACTTACTTCTCTTGGGAGGGACAGCAGTGATTGATACTCTAAATAGGCATCAGTCATGTTGGGTGTGGGCCCAAAACCTCCCTACCTGATTCCTCCTTGAAAACCCTCATTCCCTCTTTGTATGCTTGCTGTGAGACTTGCTTCCCCATTTGATCCCTGTTTAGTCAGTGTTACCTAAGTGGCTACACTTGCTGTAATCTTAGTGGTTCACTGTAGTTCAGTCCCATCTCACACCTGCCTTGTGATTTCCCATTGGGTCAGTATTACCTAAGCAACTATACTTGTAATCTTAGTAGTTTACTAGTTCTATCCCACCTTGAACCTGCCTCACCTCATGGCTTTGCTCAGTAAAACCTCCTTGAGAAGCAGGGTCTGCAGGCAACTCATGCCCCCTTTCTGTCTTAG
>RJWM01052670.1:0-10068 GCA_004363535.1 Dasyprocta punctata | reverse complement strand
AATACCCAAATCTCTCTTTTGAGCTGGGTGTGTGTTGAAAGAAACAGAGGTTATTTTGAAATCAGTATCAAATATACATCTGGGCAGAGGAAAGGAAAAGTCAAAAATAGGAGACAATTAAATCAAACATTAAAAGTTTATAACCAGACACAAAACATTCTGATGTTGCAAAGTCATTACCTGAAGTTCAAGCAATGAATAGAGAAACCCTCGAAGTATGTTTCTCTTTCTGGCAGCAGTGCTTACAAGATTTCAGGTAGGTGTTCAAACATTTAAAATGAAAAGACAGTTCACAATCTGCCTGGTTTCTCCTACCACTGGTCACTTGCACGAAGGCTTATTCAGTCGATATTTAGGACCTTGGAAGCAAGCACTAAGCTAGGAACCATGACTGCAGTGCCCTCTTCATTTAGTGATTTTGTCAGGTCAAATTATCATTATCTGTGGATAACTGTATCCTCTACACAGCAAACCCAAAAAATTCCACCAAAACACTCCAGAGTTAATAATCAAATTCAGTACCATAAGTGGATATAAAATCAGTTCCCCAAAGTCAATACTGTTCCTGTACACTAATAATGAACTCAGTGACAAAGAAATTAGGAAAACAGTACCATTCACAATAGCACCAAGAAAAATAAAATACTTGAGAATTAACATAACTAAGGAAGTGAAAGACCTCTACAATTAAAACTACATACTGTGAAAAATGGAGATTAAAAAGGACATCAGAAAATGGAAAAATATCCTCTGTTCCTGGGTAGTCAAAACCAGATACACAAAGTGGCCATACTTCCAAAACTGTTATATAATTTAATGTAATCCCAATCAACTGTTATACAATTTAATGTAATATCAGCAGCATTCCTCAGAGAACTACAGAAAACAATCTTAAAATTCGTATCGAGCTAGAAGAGATCCAGAATCGCAAAAGCAATCCTGGAAAGCAAGAGTAAAACATCAGGCATCACAATATCTGACTTCAATACAAAGCAACAGTGATAAAAACAGCATGGTACTGGCACAAAAACAGACATGTGAATCAATGGAACACAACAGACGTAGCACAAACACAGGCCCATCAGATATCTTCTCCCTAACAAAGAAACCAAAAACATACACTAGGGGAAATATAACCTCTTTAACCAATGGTACTGGGAAAACTGGTTATCTAGATGCAGAAGATTGAATCTAGACCCCAATTTCTCAACACATATTAAACTAAAATCAAAATGGATCAAAGATCTTAACATTAAAACAGAAGCACTTAACCTGCTAGAATATAAAATAGGCAAAACTCTTGCAGTGATAGGAACAGGCAAGCACCTTCTGAAAAGAACCCCAACTGCAGAGGAAATACTAAAGACCAACAAATAGGATCATATTCAATTTAAAACTTTCTGCACCACAAACGAAACAACCAAGTGAAAAGACAACCTACAGAATGGAAAAAAAAATTGCCAGATGTTCCTCAGACAAAGGGCTAGAATATGTAAAGAGTTTTTTTTTAAGTAGACTGCCCCAAAATAAAAAACTGAAAAATGGGCAACTAAAATGAATGGACACTTCTCAGGAAAAGTACAAATGGTCAATAAAGAAATACATGGAAAAATATTCAACATCATTGGCCATTAGAGAAATGCAAATTAAAATAACAATGACATTCCATCTTATCCTAGAAAGCATGGCAATCATCAAGAAATCAAATAATAAAAAACACCTACAAAGCTGTGGGGGAATAAGAAGCCTTCTACATTGTTGGTGTGAATGCAAACTACTACAACCACTACACAAATCAGTATGGAGAGTCCCTAAAAACCTTAAACCAGAACTTCTGTTTGACCCAGCTATTCCACTTTCAGGTATCTCCCCAAAAGAGTAATGACATTGTATTACAGTGACACATGCATATCCATGTAAATACGAATATGATCAGCACAGCTCATACTAGCTAAATCTTAGAAGCAGCCTGCACGCTCAACAACAGATGAAGATAATGAAAATACAGCATTTATATACAGTGGAATACTACTTTGCCATGAGGAAGGATAAACAAGTCATTTGTAGGAAAACAGATGCAACTTGAGATCTGACATGTGGTGTAAGCTTAAATATCACATGGTATTCCTATATAAGAAATCCAAAATATAAACAAAGAGCAAAATAAAAGATAGATAATTGGAAATACAGTTAGGTCTTTTGCAAAAGGGAAAGAAACCAAGAGATGAGGGAAGAGGATGGGAAGGTTATGAAGAAAGAATCAAGATGAGTTGTGTCTATGAACCAGCTCCCCCTGAGGCGTGGATCATTATGGAATGCAAACATGGACCAATAAAAATAAAAACATTTTTAAAAGATTGGAAAGTTAAGACCATAAGGGACCTTTGATGAGGTTGACGATACAGCTTATAATTCAAATAGAGACCCTTTCAAGAGTGAAATGCAATCATAAATAATTGTCCCAAGACAACAGCCATGATCCCTGTACTCTCCTTGCCAGTGAGAAAATATGGTTATCCTACATACCGCCTACATTAAATGACAAAGATTTTATACTAACTATAACAGGAATTCATTGAATATTTTTAGAATACAGATTAACAAATCAGTATTTTTTAAAAAATTGTTCCCCTTGTTCAATGGGGAGCGGATGAGCAGAGATGAGAGAGGGCCGACCCTAGCTTGCAGGCTGTGCTAACAGCGCAGCTGAGAAACAGCAGGGCTTGTCCTAGGAAGAGAGGAGGAGAGCTGGGGAGAAGTGGCATCACTCCAAATATCACTGAGACACAGAGTCCAAAAGAGTGACAAATTAGAAGTGACAAAATAAAAGGGAGTAATCCAACAAAGTATATCACAGAATTCTACCTTAAGCAATCACACTTCTGGGGTTACTATTTCCTGAGACAAAAGCAGCCACTGAAACACATGTTTCACAGAGAAAACACGAAGGTCAGCTCAAGGCATGTGAACTGGTACACACCTAAAGTCTATGTAAGTGGTCACGTCAACTGGAAGTTGGATACACAAGTCTGGAACACACGCAGAGGCCGGGGGTACCACCTGAAAGACATCAGCCTGCAGCTGATATGCAAAGCCACAGCATTGGGAGAATTAACCAGAGTGAGTGAAGAGAAAGAAAACTTAATTTTAAACTCAAAATGAATTCTGGAAAACCCTAAGATTTCCCACGTCAGAAAAAGAGAGAAGAAACTGGCAAAGGAGATTGAACAGGATGACACACACTGTGTGAGAGAGAGGAGGACGATCTGTGTGAGGGTGTGGTGCCCGTCACCTGCTGATGAGAAGCAAACTCAGACGAGGACAGACACAGTCCCTGGTCTTGACAACCCCACTGTCACTGTGAGCCCCAGGAAGTAAAGGCAGAGGAAGATGGCCTCCCCCCGAGAGAGAAAACAAATGAAGCAGACACGCAAAAGGGATGAGATCAGGGAAGGAATTTCTTCTAAACTGAGTGATTCTGCAACACTGCCACTCAGAGAGAACACCCGAGATGGAGGGGAAACGGAAGCCTTGGGGAAGCAAGAGGGGCACCCAGAGAAGGGGGTGGACTGTGACAGAAGGGGATGGACTATGGCAGAAGGGGGCTTCCCCCACTGCAGCAGGAGAGAGCACAAGACTGGGATTTGTAATTTGGTGCTGTGAAGACAAGCAATCTCTCCGCTGGCAGCTTTCACTTCAGCAAGATCTTCAGCTGCAAGTGAGAAGATAAGAAGCAGGTACAGAAGTCTGAGTGACAAAAGTGATCCATAGCATCATGGGGGTTACAAGACCTAGTTAGTTTCCAAGAGAAACACGGACTTTCTGGGGTGATGGTGGGTGCCCAGATGGCAATGTTAATCACGGGTTTACAGTGATGCCTTCTGTCTAGCTGTGTGACTTCCCTCTGTGAAATTTTCCAACTCAGTTACACTCTAATTAAATATTTGTTATTATTTCATTCATCTGACTCTCAAAGAAAACATAATATTCATAGCTCTGTTGTTTAAAGCTTAATTGTGACCAATCAATACTTCCATTTTCCTTTACTATTTTGCTACAATCAAGTTATGGTTCTCTTTTGTATAAAATCTACAGATCGTATCTGACAGATTTCCACTATAGTATTTTTAAAAAGGAAAAAAAAACGTCATTTTAAATGAATCAAACCTGAGTTAATTCGGAATCATTTCTTTGACTTGCAACAATTAAATAATCTTGATTGTCTGAAGCAAAATATCTTACTTGAGAACTGTCTGAAGTAATAATTGTTTGAACCTGCAAGAAAGAGTAGGAATAAAAGTGTAAAGGAGATTTTAGCTGACAAAGGCAGTAAATATAGTAACAGTATGAATATTTAAAGTTCAACACTTGAACAATTACTCAATCTGTAGGTATGCATACATAAGGGTCATTTCAAGAAAAAAATGCCCCTGAATTAAGATTCTTTGCTATAATATGTACCATTTTGCAAAAAGTCCTTTGCCACCATAACATACAGCATAACTTATCTTCTATTTTGATTAACCTTACAAATCTGAGTTTTTTAAGTAAAGCAATCTATGGGGGAAAAAATGAAGATTTTTTTTTTTACCAGTAATAATTTGGATCCAGATGTTAATGTATACACACTATTAGCAGAAGGCTTTTCTCCATTTCTTTCTTTATGAGTGATCACAAAGTAGGGGGAAAGACCAATATGAAATGCCTCACACATTTTAGGATTTTCTATATTTACATCCTAGAAAATGAGGAATAACAATAATAATAGTAATTCATGCTGCATCCAAAAATGACTAATATATTTTATTTTGTGTATGGTAAAACAAATGATGTTTACCTGAAGTGGAATAAATATCCCTTGCCATCGATAAAGAGTAAATGATGATTTTCTTAACATTATACCATATACTGAATCTTCCAAAGTAAAGAAACACCAGCCAGAAGCTGACTCATTCAAAAAACTTTGAACGATGGAAAGAACAACATCCATTCCTCCTAAAAAATATAAATAATAATTTCCCATTATATAACCAGCATCAACCTTACCTACTAGAAAACTTAAAAACTAAACTTAAAAACTAAAAGTAATGATTTTTAAAACACAAGAGCTGCATCGATCTTTGCTCTGAATCCATACAGACTTTTCCAATGTATGCTTAAAAATAAATACTAACTGAATAAAGGGAAATCTGCTAGCCACGATTTTACCAAATTTCATGAACATGATGAAAATACAACTGAGAAATGGTTAAAGAGAAAAAGTCCCTTACAGAAACATGTCGAATATTAGACTTCTACAATTTATACTATTTTGAAATCATGCCTAACCAATGATCTCTCCTTTTATATTTTATGTATTTTAAGAATACCAATGCAGAATTTTATCAAACTGCTTATAACTTGCACATATTCTAAAATTTTGTGCTACAAAAAAGAGAAAAAAACAGAAAACTCCTACACAATGACTATGCACAACATTTCTATGATCTAATTTTATGACTGTTTTCCAAAGTACATTATTTTCAAACTCTGGCCAGTGGTGTGAACAAGATGCAACAAGAACAAATGTCAGGATTGCAAGCCCAGCTTCCTATAAGTGACTGACTATACTTAGGTTACCATTTCAAGAAGGCATCATGTAATGCTTACGTGCAGTATCCATTAGCAATTTCCTTTCCTAAAGGTCCAACACTCTAAATTTCCATTTTGCCACCTTTTGAATGTGTTCCACAGCTTTTTCACTGAAAGTCTTGAATGACCCTGATGTGGGGACAAGTCCTTACCCACTGTCACTCAAGAAGGCAGTAAATAAAGTTTAAATAACCACTGACACTCGAGAATCTCCATTCTCACAAGAACTTCCAAAATACACATGTAATAATGAGAGAACTGAGTTAGAAACCGTAATCTTTCTTGGCTGCCTGCTAGGCATCCATACTACCACTTATTATTCCCTTCTAAATATTCACATTTGCTCTGTCTACTAGGCCTTTTCCATCAGCACTGAAACATGCCTGCTTGGATCTCTCCAAATTAAACAAAAAAGAGAATCTCTTAATCCTACACATCACTACCTTCTCTAGGTCCTACCTCCCCAGAAAAACTTCTTCAAATAGTCGAATAGTTCCTCCACCTCCACTCACAGTGCTACTGTCTCACTCTACAAATGGCTCTTGCTGAGGTTATTGATGCCTTCTATGCTGCTAACTATAATGGTTATAGTTTTGGGTCTTCATCTCATTGGACTTCTGGTCAGCAGATGACATAGTTTACCTCTCCTTCCACATCCACACACTCTTCTGCTGCTGTCTGCAATCCTGGACTTACCTGGGTCCCTCAGTCTCCTCCGTGAGGTCATCAGGCTACTTAGCTACCAATTCCTCTTCTGATTTTTTTTTCTCTGTGCATGGCAGGACCCTCCATCCAACAGTGAAGCAGGAAACCTAGCAGTCAGTCTTGCCTCTCCCTCCCACTCACCTCCATATCCAACCCATCACTGGTCTGAGCTACCATCATCTGTTGCCTTTGTGACTTTCTCCCTGGATCCTCTCCTCTCCTCTGTACCAACCAGTTCTTTGTGTGTCACTATGAATAATATCAAATGCAAACCTGACTATACGACACCTCCCTCCTCCCTTTCTGAACCATTCAAAGGCTTAGTGGGAAAAAGTTAAATCTTTTGACCTCAGGATAAAACCTGACATCCATACAACTTTTTCAAGCTCTTCAATGATCCCGTGTTCAGTAGCTATGCGAGCTCCAAACTCTCCCTCATCTCCACACCACTATCCACTCCAGTTCTTCACTCGTGACGTCTCCTTATGCTGCAAGTCTCCTGTCTCAACAGCTTCCCAGTCTCATCTCCCGGTTCCTCCAGCCCGGTATTCTGCATACTCAATCCCTGCTTTTCATCCTTGTGTTCTTAGCACTCATCACTTCCCCTTTGAAACATTCACTGTAGTTTGAATGACTCATTGACTTTCATTTATTTGATTACTTTCTGGTAGCTGCTGAATAACTAACATCAATGAACTTTGTACCATGCTTAGCACATGACAGGCACTTGATACATATTTGTGGATGCAGTAATAGGATTAGATATCTGCTCCCTGCTTTCAGTGAATTTGTAAGGGAAAATCCATGAAAACAATATAAATCTCACACATGCAGGATTTCTTAGTTATGAAATTTTGCTCATATAAGAAACGAAACGTACTCATGCCAAAGGCTGTTTCAGATACGGTCTCCCACTGCACACTCACAGCTAAATCGATGCCATTAGTACGTGATACATTTAAGTATACAGTCCTGTTGGCTTCTTCGGTGTTAACAGAGGTGGCTCTAAGAAAAGAAACAAATACATTATGGAAAACAGAAAAAAGAATAATTTATGCATTCTTAAATATACACACTGCCAGAACATATTTGATACATTACTAAATTTATGCAATTTAAGTGATACCCACAAATTTTATATATTTGGGAGACTAGATCCTAGTACTAAAAAATTTATTCATTTATGGAGTTTTTCTAAAAGTCCAAATGCAGTACCTCATGCTATAATACTAAGAAAATATTGAGAATCAGAAACTACACATTGTACATTCTAAAAATGGAATAAAACTACCACTTCTAAATATCTTCATACTTAAATCAAAAACATCTGACTGGGGGAAAATGAGTCAAGAAATTTTTAGCATTCTAATAAAAATTCGCCTCTTAAAGTACTTTTAAGATATAAAATATAAATATGTTTAGCTCTCAGAGGAAGTTTTAGAACCACGGTCATGTTAACATATGGTTGAAGAGTTATTCATTTGGTCCAAGCAGCTAAGTATTTTTCATATTTCTTGATTTTCATTATTTTTAAAAACACAAAATAATGCAAGCCTTTACTTGAAAGCCTGAGAACATAAAAATTCTAATGACATCATTACATCAGACATGTTTAGCTTTCGGATGTTCTCTGTTATGAGGGAGAGCTTATGGCCTCTCTGAATCGATCTTCCAGAGTCATTTTAAAAGTCCCTTTTTGTGCCAGACAGGGTGGCACATGCACATAATCTCAGCACTCGGGAGGCTGAGGCAGGAGAATTGCCATCAGTTCAAGGCCAACCCGGGCTACATAAGTAAGTTCAAGGCCAGCCTGACTACATAGTGAGATCCTGTCTCAAACAAACAAACAAACAAACCAAAAAGTCCCTTTTCAAATAATCAGATATTTCTTGAGCAAAAAATATTCCCTACTTAGTTTCTGAAGTGATAATCTCCTTATTAATAAACTATACCTATTTTCAACAGCAGAGATACTGAATAGTCCCAAAGGGGCCTGGTTTTGCAAAACTGTTATCAGGGTTTGAACATGTGCCCCTAGTCTAGCACCTCCAGTTGGGTTAAACAAGGTGCAAACAAAATGCTCATCCATTTCTGGTTCCGTGTCTAATATGGCAGATATGTGTAGGGCCTGAAAATAAAATCAAAAGATACAGTTACTAGAATACAGTTTGCAACACACACAGAACTTTATTGAACGTCCTGACAACAAAATAATATGTTTTCAGAAATACCACCTCTTTTCTTTATAATGATCCCCATAATGCAATACTGTAACTGTTTCAAGGTACTAGTTTGCAGATTTTCAAAACAGGGATATACTGCAGCGAAGTGTCTAAAGAATAAATATTTTAAGCATTTAAAAGTAACTCTCATTAGAAGACGGCATTCACATCTTCATTTTTGCTAACTTTTCATGCTGCCCTGACTATGTAGCTTTATTCATTCCATTCTAAGCTAGGATTCATTGTTCCAGCGTAATAATACCATAGCAGGTGCCAATCAGAAACAAACCAAGTCTTTACCAGCTGGAGAACGGAGCAACAAACAGAGATCTCTACTGAAACTGTACACAGCAACAAGAGAAACTACACATGCATGCAACCATACTCAGCTTGCTGCCGAGGGGAAGCCGTCAGACACAGAAGAGAAGAAACCATGTGATTCGGTTTACACAGAGCTCAGGAACCAGCAGAATGAGCCCGTAGTTATAAACCTTAGAAAGCAGTTTCCTCTGCAAGGGGCCAAGGGAACACTTCCGGGTAACAGACCCAAAAAGTATCTTAATCTGAGTGGCCACACAGGTGCATACATCTTTCAAGTCACTCATGTACACCGTTAAGGTTTGTATATTATATTTCAAAATAAAAATACATGGGAAAAAATAGTTAAGTGTATTAAAATTTAATCCAATTTGCCCTAACATTTAATTTCCCTAATAAACAGAAAGGTCTTTCTTCACATTATGAAAAAGCAATTTAAGAAGAAAATAATAAAAACAATTTAAAATAATACGAAAATTAAAAAGATTTTAAAATGAAGGAAAAAAACGTGAAAATGGCAAGCTTATAGTAAACTTCAAACTTGAATTTTTATATCATGTCAGGGTTTAAGTGGGTCTTTGAACAATTAAAAGTTTTAAGTTTCTAAGAACATTAAAGAAAAGCTGAACATGAAAGTATGCTGAGTTTACACAAACTTCTATAGAGGAAAACTAACTAGATGAACTGTTTTAAATGAAACAGTCATAAGTATATTACTTTGGAGTTATATTTTATATAGCCAGCTTGAAAAAAATATCTACAGTTAGTATAATTATCTTAAATTTAAACTGCGTTTTAAAAAATACAGTTTAGTACCAGGAACAGAAAATTAAATATGCAGAAAAAGAAGTTTGGGAGGCACATCTCTGTAAGATCACCTTCTTAAACTCAAATTCAGCATTTTTTCTTCAATATACTATCCCTGTTCTCAAACAACCTATCTAAAGTAAGCAGTAACATTTTGTTCAGCTAAACTATGGCAAAAAGAAATGACTGAATGAGGCCTGGAATTTTTTTTCTAATTTACGCCGAATGCTCAGTATAAAGGGAATCATACCATTTAAGTGGGCTCGAAAATGAGAACGGCTCTGTGGTTTTGGGGTGTTTGTCCGCCCCTCCGCCCCAGGGAGAGCTGACTGCCCCAGCCCACTTTATGCAGCCTCCTCCGCCCTGCGCGCGGCTCCCGCGGTCC